>SNQN01007004.1:14712-31042 GCA_008642245.1 Bassia scoparia
TAGTGAACTCAGGAAATTATGAAGATCACCAATATAAATTATTTTAAAAAATCCTAAAATTAAAAAGAAAAATCCAAAAACAGAAAATAAATAAAAGAAAAATTACTTTTTGCCTAGCAATGGCTCCAGTTGAGACTCGAATTAGCATGGAGGAATGATATGAGGCTTAGAAAAGAATGKATGTAAGGTKACACTTGAGCATAATTCGTGAACGGACCTATTGCAATACGGTACAATCATCATAGACTTTCGGGAACTAAATGAAGCACCGAATTAGGTGTCTACAGGATTAGTTTCCCATCCTCCTTTTATCTCCCAACAGACTCCATGTTTTGCAATACCAGATCACCCACCCTTAGAGTTCTTCTGCCTACTCTCTTGTTATACTCACGAGACATACGCCGCTTGTAAAGTTGCTGCCAAAGCAAAGCATTGCCCCCTGTCTCTGGTATTAAGTCTAAGTTGTTGYGCAAGGGAGACCGATTCGCCTCTTTGTCATATAACATGACTCTGAGGGTTKGTTCATAAATCTCAATGGGCAAAACAGCTTTTGACCCATAGACAAGCATGAAGGGGGTTTCATCGGTTGAGCCTTTCACAATCGTGCGAATAGACAATAGGACATTAAACAATTCTTCATCCCATATACCTTTATCATGGTCCAGCTTTTTCTTTATGCCTGAAACTATAGTCTTGTTGAAAGCTTCAACCTGTCCATTGGCTAGGGGATGGGAAACCGAGGCAAAATGCCCTGCTATCCCAGCATCACCCAACAAATCCTTCAGCTTTGAACACTCAAATTGAGGTCTATTGTCTAATACTATGGATCCAGGGACGCCAAATCTTGTGATGATAATCTTCCAAATGAAATTCTTGACATCTGGCATCTTGATGCCTCTAACTRGCTCAGCTTTCACCACTTGGTGAAGTAATCGACAGCCACAAACACATACTTACGTTGTCCTGAAGCTTGAGGGAAGGGTCCCAAGATGTCCATATCCAACTTTGCGAAAGGTAGAGGAGATAACACCGGTGTTAGATCAGTAGGAGGTCGACGAGRGATGTTGGCATGGAATTGACACTTCAAATTGTTGGCCAATAATAGCCAACTTTTCGGCAAGTGCTCTTGCCCCGATGTGCGATCCACAATACCCTTCRTGGACATCTGCCAAAAGTTCTGCCCCCTTCTTTGGAGTTACGCACTTCAACAATGGATGACTATATGATTTCTTGTACAATTGCCCATTCCAGAGAATGAACCAAGTGTCCCGAGCCTTAACATATTTTGCTTCGATCGGATATGCCGGAAGGGTGCCACTACCTTATACTTAACAATTGCATTCATCCATGTGTTGTTTCTGTCTATGAAATTAGATTCTACCAAATCATCTATTGTAGATACCTACATTTGTCCCTAGCCCAATACGGCCAATGATAAGACACCCCTTGCAACACACAAGTTAAATCGAGAGAGTTAGGACATAGACAAGCCCGAAAAAAGGCAAGTACCCTTACACCGAGCACCCTTTCCATGCATTTAGCACCTCAAAATGTAAGTTTCAATTTTCAAATAATTTTAACTTGTTGTTAGACATTTTCTAGATTTTTTCAGGATTTTTCTGAATTTTTCTAAGTCTTTTTGCATTTTTTCGAAGTTTCCCTCAATTTAATGAATTTTGCAATGATTAATTAAATTACCAAAATAGCTTTAAAATTCACGAATTTTTAGTGCTCTCTCACGAATGACTAAGTGATAGGCCTACTACGATGATGAAGCGAGTTTGTCTCTTTAATGCAAAAAAGTGTTTGTGCTTCTCCGAATGATAAGAAGTTAAAGATTACAGGTGGCGCACAGTTTCCATGAATCGACGGAGCACTAAAGATGAGGAGATAACACTAAAGCCGCTAACGCCCAAATCCCTATTGAACAGACCACTTAATAGATATGAGCAGAGAATTGCATAAAAAGCAACATAATGCAAGGACTCATGACAATGCATCAGTAAGCAAAAGAGCACGCAATAACAACAATGCGTGCAGTAAAACCTAACGCATTGTTTCGCAAATCGTACAGGGTACTTTGCATCGTTTTTACAGACTTTGTTCTACAAACTTCGGCCAAAGCTGGGAGGCTTCTGTGCCTACCTTCGTTCCTAGCCAACTCCAAAATGCCATTGATAGCACCCTTGTAAACAACACAGCTTAAATTGAGAGGAAGCCAAGCCCTAACACCCTAAAAGCAAGGTTTTTATGCACGGCCACATTTACTATACAACAGCCCCTTAAAAATGAGTTATATTTTCAATATTTTAGTTTCTTGAATATCATTATGTTTTGGTTTTCACATAACCTCACAAAATTTCGTCCCAATTACCTCTAAAGTTTGATACCTTTCACAATATAACCTACTGTAAAATTTAACCAAACTAAGGGCTTAATTAAAAAAACCATTTTTTTTTTATAAAAAGTATCCTACTCTCCCACCTTCCACCCACTCCACCAATTTCCCACGCCTATTAAAGTTTTAGTTGATTATGGTTCTACATTGTTATCCAGTAGAGGTTAATCAACTTCGCGTTATCTGTAGAAGAATTTTTTATGCAGACGTATACAGAAACGCAACCTCAGGGGTATTTCATAGAAAATCCCTTATTTAACTTATTTTTTACACTTTATTTCTAGAATTATTCTCGCATTCGGAATTTTTTCTTAATTTTCTAGTTCGACAATATTTTCGAAAATATTTCCTAAGCATTGCATTTTTTGGAATTTCAACATTTAATTTAGATTCGATAATTCAATTAGATACAAAAGCATTTCCAAAATTCGTGAATCTTAAACAAGAGACACCTTTTTTAATTGGAATTTATGATATTTTCTCATTTTTTGAGTTAAGAAATTAGTTATTGATTTTCCTAAGCAAATAAACCTCGCCCCGGCCACGGTTCATTCGGAATCTTGGGACCGCCCCGACGTGGGCCACACAATATCTCCACAAATTCACCTCTGATACTAATATCATTGAATATTTATAAAATTCAATGATATTTAATTTCCTTTTAATTTATCTTCAAAAAAGGGGCAAACAATATCAATTGCATAATCAGTTCATCTTATCATATTCACAGCAATAATTTATATGTTTATCTCGTTTTATTATTACGTTCTCACTTTCAGAAGCAAGGAGGATCAACAATTCCTGATAATCAATAAATCGTTGCTTCAAAAATCACCATTATTTGATTTTATACGATTATTATTACATCACTATTCGATGGCATGACCAATCAGCAATCCCGAAATCGAAATAAATGTCTATTATAGATATCACAATATCTTTATTGATTCTATCCGATATTTACGGATTTCGCCTTGCTCATACAACGCCGACCATCATTGGGATTACTAAACTTACATCCAACCAATCATTCTAACCCGTTTCTCTTCACATCTGTTTAAAACCTCTCAAACTCATACAGTGCCAAACAACAATTCTGATTACCACTCATAAACACAATCAACATTTTTAACACATCAACCATTTCAAACATCCAATCATTCATGCGCTAATTAGATCTTCCTAGATTGATCTTGTTGTTGGAGGTCTTGGCTTCATTGACTTCGATTGCGTATCGTTCGTTTCGTACGACGTTCGCAAGCGCTCACTAGCATTCTTTTCTCAATATTTAGCACTATGTGGCAAGGTTATATGAGCCACTTGTCTCAATTCATCACCCTTTGTTATTGCCTTGCAAAATTTGACTTTCTATGTAAATTAGCATGTAATTTAATGAAAACATTTAACATGAATTAAATCAACTTAACACAACTTTAATTATTCTGTTGAATGTTTGATGCTTGCAATCACAAGACTTTTATTCTTAAACAGCGCAATGCGTTTCCACAATAAGACTAATTCTTGGAAATTGGCATCAACGGACTAAAACACAGTGCAAAACTAATTAGTCCTATCTGATCTTTTTGTAAGCACCCAATAGTAATTTTGCATGCTGATGCGGTTAAGAACATTGTTTGTTGTTGACTTTTTGAAATGGGAACTGCATCGATGACCGAGTAGCGAACGGATCTGAGCGGGGGGCTGTTGAGCAAATTCACCCCACCCCTGTCCCGCTTTTGAATTTTGTGCGTTTAACGACTGGAGTCTTGTCTTCTTTATGAATTTTGGGCAAGCTGAAAACAGGTTTCCGAACTTCCCGAAAAGTGCAGTGCGCTTCCAACTATGTTTCGAGTATACACACAACTCCCAGCAACATATTCACTATTCACAAGCAGAATTCAATTTTACCAATCCGAGTCTCAACTAATTGTACCCACAAGGCATAGAGACCGGCCAGTAGGACCGCGATGCCCTTGGCGTTCGCACTACCTGCATTTCGACAATTTACCTATTGAATCCAATGTTTGTCACAGGTCGTACAACTTGCACGTTTTGTTCGGTGTTATCACCGTGTAAATACCAACTCCCTGATTGACCTTTCAATCTAGTTTAATTATTTCAACGATCTCTTACTATAGATGTATAAATACACGATCTTTGATTACGCCTTTTGTTTCTTTCTAGTCAATCAGTGATTCCTTTATGACTTTCTTCGTTTCTGGAATTTTTTAACCGTCTTGACTTTCCTTTTTAAAGCCATCGAGGTGAGAAGGATAAGCTGATCAAGTCACCATACAAGAATTCAAGGTTCTAAGACTAAAAAGAGAAAGAGAAAGACACAGAAGTGAATTGGGTATCCGTTGTTAACGGAAAGAACGATCGGCTGTTGGCATAGCGAAGTCCCCATAATCAAAATTAGAAAAAAACTAATTCCTAATAGCTGTGTCGAAGTGGATAATAACGTTCATAATGCGACCACAACTCACTGATCTCTGTGAGGATGAATCAACAGCGCGAGACCTTAAGGTTTCAGAAACGAGAATGAGAAAGAAAAGAAGAACTCATATGGTTCTCTCATCTTCCGCATCCCTGGAGTGCAAAAAGGTAATGCCCAGCTCACCCACTCCACGACATGTGACGTACACATTCGTGCGGCTAGAAAGAGGCTATGGATCCATTCCAACAGGAAGCAAGTTGGATACGATGACAATCAGTTGTACCCGAGGGTGCCAGATATTGAAGAGTACAAAGCCTCTACACACATCCCTTATTCGAACGCCACTAGTTTGAAACTTTGACCAAAATAAACCTCCAGGCCTATGCAGACACTTGCTATTGGAGCCTCCCCTTTCATTCTCCAAACCAGAAAGACATGCGATTCAGTAGAGAACCGACCTTGATATCTGACGCCAAGGATTCAACGGTTTTTTCCGAAGAGGAATGGGAGTGGTAGGGAACTTGGCAAAGTTGAAGAAGATGGACGAAAGATTATCTGACTGGAGGGTTGCATCTCTTTGGGCGATTCGCAATAAATTTCAGCTTGGAAAGAAGAGGCATGGTCTCATAGAGACTGTCTCACACCCCAAGCCACAAAACCCTCAATGTCATGTGATAAGGCTATAGTAGTACCTATCTTAGTTTCGTCGAACGGTAGCTTTTGTCTTTTTGAGACGCTTTTCACGAACCTTTCCTTAGACTATTTTACATAACTACTTTGACTTCTTTTCTGTACAGAAGGATGGCTAGGCACCAACTTGCATCAATACAAGCATCAGACAAATTGAGCGACTGAACGCTTTTGTTGCTCAGTCACAGTGAAGGAATACATCAAGCAGCAAGATCTTGTGATTGTCAGAGTAGTTGCCCTCAGACCTGATGACCAAATCCATCTTCATACCTCAACTCTCGTATGCTGCCTAGATGAATTGAGTCTAATGAAGAGATATCAATATGGCTAATTAAGGCATCCGACATAAGATGAAGACAAGCGAAGAGAAGTCAAAGAGTAAGGTGCTGCATAGAAAATCCTCAGGCCATCAATGCTCATATGGACCGTCGAGTGGAGCTCAGAAAAAGGTAGAAGGCGAAAGGGTTACTACAAGTCACCTTGACTCAACAATTGATTGATCTTCAGGTTGGAGATGCGGAGCAAGGCACAGCTTCCAACATCTGAGACACTTGGTCCGCCCTGGGGTGGAACGTCCCAACAAGCTTGAACTTGATTTGGCCTACAGAGAATGCTCGATAACAAACATGTGGCCATGTTTCAAGCCAGAAAGTAAGGCAAAGAGGCAAGTTCGCCGATCCATACCTAGCCTCGTAGACACAAACGTGTAACTCCTTGAGGTAAGACGTCCAACTCTTCCCCGAAAGCCTAAGTCTGCCTCTGTTCCTCTTTTGCGACGAGGTGTGATGCACAAGAGCACGTAGATGCGAGAACAAAGATTTGCACGAGAAGCAACCGATGGTCAAGAATTGATTCTTATTGCAATGTAACTCTTCTTGTTGAAACTAAATTTTTTTTTTGTTCGATTATGTTTCATTGATATTATTAAATCACTTCTCTCAGATTTTAGCTAAAGTGATGTTTCGCATAGTCATAAAGCTGGCGAGATCACTTCGGCTTGACTTTAACTACTTTACCTTCATCTAATACTCTGACCCAAACTGATTATATTATGACTGCCTTTCGATAAAATTTTCAATGTGTTAATTGCTAATTTCTTACAGGGATCATTCGTAGTGCCAAAAATTTTGGATAATTTTAAAAATTCAAACTCGAAAATTCGGTTAGTCACCACACAACCTTCTGTAGTGTCCAACATTTTTCGTGAGCACCGAACTGGTCAACAATAACTTCACTTTGTGGCCTAATGTCTTGATAAGTTGAACTTATCTTTGATTGAATTCAGACCCATTGGTGTTAGTCAATATATCATATATTGATGCCCTTCAAATTGGTCTTTCCTTAGATTTATTGACTCAGTCCACGATAAGTCGTAACCCAACTCGTCATTTTTTCATCAACAGTTGAAATCCATCGTTATCTTCTTGACTGATCGTAGACACATTACATTTGTATACATTACACCAAATCCTTGCTAACTACACTATTTTCGTTGAACTCATTGGACCTTGTCTCGCTGACATTTTCCTAGCAAATTCAAGATCTAACCTAATTTTGTAAAATGCCACATATCCAAATTCGACTGACTAATTTTTTTCGAATTGTAGTTTCTTGAACACATTTTCCAGCAAATCGAATCAAACTTACGTTTGTAGATCTCTGTTTCGCGGATTAATGTTTGTCGAAAATCGATGTCAAGTTAATTTTAAAAAACATGGTCCAAGTTTATATAAATTTCTACTGTTGCTTCAGACCTAGTAGATGTAGTAATCAATTCATATTTGATGCCGTAACTGGTATTTTGTCTTCCCTCAGAACCTTTAACTTGTGACTAAGTGTCTTTCGACTCTTTAGGAAAGGCTCTACTGTTATGCCTGATAAGGTCTTTAATGCTTTTTAGTGGAAGACCGTTTATGTTACAATGCCCAATAGGGTCTTATTGCTGCTTCTTTAGGAGCAAGACATGTAAACTCCTAGATAATCTTTATGCTTCTTTAGGAGAAGAATATGTTTAAATGCCTTAATTGATAGACTCTTTCTATCTTTTTGGGAGAAATAGCCTATCTACTAAATAGGTCTCTTGACAGGACTTTAGATACATTGCCCCATGTAAGGGTTTAGAAGATTAGGAGATGCAAAGCCTAATTTATTCAGCAATTTCAAAGCTTAGCTTACATTGGAAACTTACATAAAGATTTTTCCGAGATTTTTGCTGTACTCCATTATTGCACTGACTTGCCATCATTCATAAGTTAAAGATCTCTCGTAAGCCTCGAACCTGTATGCCTTCCCACATGGGTGTTGTAGGCTTCACATTTAGCCGTTGACCTCAGTCTCCGCAGTGTCATGGAGATGTGAGCATGGAATCGCATGTGAATCGTTGGCGTGTGTTTCGATTGAGCGGGATCCCACCGTGTCTTCAGCAATCATCGATCGCCCAAACACAATTGGTGCAAATACTATGGCCTAGATAGGCCGAACCACATTCTGGGTTCGCCAGGCCATTTGTATCAGACTTAGATCTGCCATTCCCCGAGTAGCGCCTCTATCGTCCTCTTGATCGTCCCTAGCTCATAAACTATTCACAATAGTGCACCTATCGTATACTTGAAGCGAAACATTACCTAATAATTACTAAAAATAGTAGTTACAATTAGTAAGAACAATATGAGATACCATCTACAGTTGACCATTTGCATATATGCGTCAATTTTATGTTGCCTCAACCAGTGTACCAACCTTCTGACTTTATGTGACCATGTTCATGACTTAAGCAAACAACTCTTGTATTATAAAGAGAATTCATACTTCTCTTTACAAACCTATCACATTATCGACACGTCCATGTGACAGCTAGCCAATCCTCATATTATCTGCATGGATCAATCCTAAATTCTACGTCAGTTTCTAGCAAGTATTTAACTTGATTATAAGACTCAAATTTGAATTAACATTAGTGTTGAATGATATGAACATGATTCGTATTAATATTCTTGAACTCGATTGAATTATCTCTTTTGCAATTTACAAGATTGAAAATATTTATTTTCTAATTGTTTATATCAATGGTATGTCAAGCTTAATTAAATACTAGTTATTTAATGAATTAACAATTATGAATGGGTCTCAAGTTACCTTGTATGCGTGTCGAAACGTATTGAATGAGGCAAGTTCATTGAAGTTGATTTGAATTCAAATGGAGTCGATATGTAGTATGGGTTGTAGCTTAGAAGTTTTTTAAAGAGAAGACGATCTCGTGATTTCTTTTGTCTTCTATTCGACAGTCAATGCGTCCTAATTTATATGCACAAGATACAAACGAGCTGATTACGCTCAGAACGGTTAACTCAAGAGGAGTAATGCTGCGTGCACTTCTGTCCCGACGGAGGGATGGTAGTTTATCGCTCGAGGGCGGGGGATAAGTCGTCCCCGCGCACTTGATATGGTAGTAACTGGAGGTTGTATATTGCTTACGCGGGTTATTACTCGTTACTTGGGGTGTAAATGCTCAAAGAGCTTGTTATGCATACGAGTCAATATTGACGCACTATTTCTGATTTCATCGATGATCTTGTTTATTGTGAGATTGCAGAATGTGACACCCGATCGATTAATACGGGTCTATATAAGCGGGTTGGTAGGTGTCCTTAATTTAGTTAGCTTTGAGGGGATTTCTGTTTTTAGGTATTTTTGATATATTTTGATTCTGTAATATTGGTAAAATTCGTAGAAGATCATGCAGTATCGAATAAAGTCGTAAGATATTGGGAACTCAAAAAAATTAGAAGGCATGAGGTGAGAGAGTGGAAATTATGAAGGATGACCCATATAAGAGTTTTTTTCAAAATCCGTAATAAAGAATTCCAAAACAGAATAATCATTAAACTATTAAAGAAAATTCTTTTTGCCTGCGATGCTCAGTGAGATCGATTAGATGAGAATGAGTATGAGGCTTAAAAGAATGCACGAAGGGTGACACATTAGAGCATAATTCGAGACGAGGCCCTTGTCGATTACCATGGGTGTTTTGTTGATCGACTTCGGGGGCAATAAATACATTGAATTAGGTGTCCTTAAGCCACTCTAGATGTTTTCGCCAGTAGATTAGATAGTTGAGCTGTAGGAGAGCTGTCTTTAAGTCTTTCGGTCCTTGAAGCACTGGGCAAATCGAGTGATGACAATTATTAGAGCCGCTTATCTTATAGATCATCAACACGAGCTGATGACTGATGTCTCGAGTAGTTCCGAGTTGACCACCTTTTGTTTTCTACCCTTTTTCCGTCAGTCTTGAGAGTGTGGTCTTAGCTATCTTCTTCCTTCGTACTTTGGGGACATGAGGCTGTCGGTTCTTGCATCTTGTTACTCTTCTTGGGCCCTAGAATACAAGATCGTGAGTCTATTGCTATCTTGCTGAAATCAAGATAACATTTAGAGACAATTGGCTTGGCTACAGGTTAATTTAGCTTCTTAATATCAACCAGCTATTTAAGGTTCGTAGAAATTAAGGATGAACTTAAGTGGCCTGAATGTGCCTACTATCCTAAGCCGTAACCTATATATTTAAGTGCTGGTTGGAACTGAATTTGAAGGAATGTCTAGTCGAACCGTGAGTTATTAAGATGCTTTGGACTATTGGATTCGTGGAATTTGAAGTGACTTAATTGAATTAATGTTTAATCGACCTCATCAGATTTTGGGTTTAAGTGTTGGCTTGAGAGGAACTAGACATAGGGTTTAGAATTCGGACTAATCACTTTTAGGGGTTCGTCACTATGGGCTTAAACTAGAATTTGAAACGAGATGGGTCTATGAGGTGAGCGATGTTCTGTTTTTAAAGCTGAGACATGTATTTTGAAAGGATGAAGAGTTGACTAAGTCAGTTTTAAAGTCATTGGGGCCTGACATGGAGCATGTCGAGATGTCTTATTCAGTTTTGTGGAAACTTGACTAGAGAACCTGGACTGGGCTTACAGGCGTGACGCTGTAAGACAGGTGCATGAACTGACATTGAATGTCTTGGATAGACGTCTGTACCGATATAGCGGCTTCTTTGGGTGGGCTAATGTTCGTCACTAATGAAGCTTAGGCTAGTGACTTGATAAAGGCTTTACTAGTGGGTAAATATAAGATGACTAGTGCGCATTGATTGAGCACTGAGATTGAACTGGTGTGAAATTAAGAGGCTATGGTAGGTCTGAAGCTAGTTGATAGAAAAGGGTTGCAAAAAGCCGAGCAAAGACATTTTATGAAGCAAGCTCACTTAACTTACTTAAGACTGGATTACGGTGAGCTAAATTGGCATGGTTAGCCGGGTATTCGCAAGGGTAGTGAGTCCAATTTCACCACATATGGGGACTTATTGGTCGGAGACTTGTTACACGATCATTAACCGTGACCAAGTAAGATCCCCCCCCCCTTAATGCAGGTGGGTCGAGCAGTAGAATGCCCATACTTGGCCAGGAGCTATGATGGCCTAGTGATAGTCGGCGCATGCCGCATCACAATATTTGAAAATGGACTACGGACTTTCAAGTCTGTCCACACTCACCTCAAATAGTATTGTCCAGTGATCCAAACTGTAGGCCTTACCCCTTTAGGGGTTGACGGCTAGCATCGAGTGCATGGACTGAGCCATGGATCCGCAGGATTGTGTCTTGGGTGGTTGTCGACGTTGAGGGATCGCCCCGTGCCGTTACTGTCAATCGGACGCTCGACACATTTGTCCAATAAGATGGCCCAGAGAGATAGTTAGTACGTTATGTGTTTGGAATGATACACAACTAATCTTTGACCCCATCTGCCGCAATGTAGCGCTCTACTCGGTCTTCGATTGTAGTTCCATAGTCATACTAGTGCATAAGGGCTATCGTTTTCTGCAAGCGCGACTGAAGTCTAGATTATAGAGAATGTATGTTTACTATTTATTAAGCAAAATGCTACTTGTTCTTAATTGACCACTTTGTTTGTTCAATTTTTTGCCTGAACGGTGTCATATTATCTGGCTATAGCTAAAAATCTGTTATTATATTATTCTCTACTATGAGCTATAATCACTATATCGTAGCTTCATTGATTACCAATCATCAAATTTATGAGTTGTAGTGATATTCTTGGTGTGTATAATTTCGTCGTTAAAAGTCTACTTTGTCTAGCAAGTTTATAAATTGCCGTGTAGGTTACTCAAAATTTGTAAATTAAGCATCTGTGCTTGAAATGTATAGTTGAATTACTGTGATAATGAAAGTTCTTGAACTCAAATTGCTTCACACATATTTTTCAAATGTTATAGAGATGCTATATTTGATAGTTCTACATTGTGTTATGACTCGGAAATGGTTATGTCAACCTTTTCTTGCACGTTGTTGTTAATTATGAATGAATTTCATCGTTATGAATGAGGTCTCGAGTTGATACCTTGTGATGCTTAAACGTTATTGGAATATAGACGCGCAAGAGTGTCACTGAATGTGAAATTGAATCATATGATGCGAATATATTTGATGGAGTTAGCAAGTTAGAGTTTTTGAAAAGGGCAGAGGAGGGAGGGAAGTTCTCGCGAATGATTCTTCTTTTCTGATCGGCTCCAATGCGTTGCTCCTCCTGCCCAATGTCGCAAAAGCCGAGGTATATACGCTGCGACGCGCATTATATACACTGCCGCTACAAGGGACTATACAGCTAGTAAGGTATCTCCTAAAGCGCTATTCCACTAGGGTGGTTCTAACGTTCTCAGCGGTATGACGCTCAGTTTATTTTGAGATTTTTTCGAAAGATCTTTATTTATGTAGGGTTGCAAATGAATCTGACACTCTCATGAGACATACGGTCTTTCTAGAGCTTTAGGAATTCACGTATTTATTTGCTATTTTTTGAGGTTATTTTTTATTTTTACTATCTTTATAATTTTTACGTTTTTGTTGATTGGTTTTAGTAATTTAATCATAGAAATCGTAGAAATCGCAAAAGATCTCAAATCATTCGTGAACCAGAAATTATGAATATCACGGTATAAGTTATTTTAGAAAAATCCTAATTATAAAGAATCCAAAAACAAATAAATCAAAGAAAAACTTACTTTTGCCTGCAAGGCTCAGTTGGACCTCGAATGAGCATGGAGGAGATGATATGGGCTTAGAAGAGATGTATGTGGTACACTGGCATCAATTTCGGTACGGAGCCTATTGAATCGTAACTTCATGCTGTCGGGATAACTAATGAAGACCGGCAGATAGTGTTACAGGATGAGTTTCCATCTCATTTTATTACCCACAGTGCTCGATGTTTTGACAATACCGAGATCACACACCCTTGAGTTCTTCGCCTACTTCTTGTTTACCCGGACATACGCGCTTACGTAAGTTGTCAAAGAAGCTGTGCCGCTGTGTCCTGTATTTAAGTATGGTGTTGTAGGGAGGACCGGATCGCCTCTGTTGTAAGTTACGACTCCTGGGGTTGGTTCATAATTCAAATGAGCAGAAACACTTTTTGCCCTAGACGGCCATGGCGTTGATCGTTGGTAGCGTTTCACATCGATCGGATAGACATAGGATGTAAAAATCTTCATGGCCCAGTTACCTTTTCATGATCAGCTTGTTCGTGATGGCGTGAAAAGTATTTGTTGTCTGAAGCAAATGGTGCCATAGCTAGGGATGGGGAAATTCGAGGTGCAATATGCACTGCTATAGCAGCATCAGCCAACAAATCCTTAGCTGGGGCTGATTAACACTCTAAATTTGGGATAATTGTTTCTATACTTATCAGACGCCATATTGTTTGATGAGTAATCTTACCAAATGAAATCTGCGCTTGGCATGGTTGTGCGTCTGAACTTGTGTAGCTTTCTATCATTGGTGGAGTGAATCTAGATCTACAACTTAGTCTTAATTTATGCATATAGCACTTTGGAAAGTAGAGGAGATACACCTTGTTTGGGCGCTGTTAGTCGAGACGGAGGTCGTAAGTGTTGCATGGAATGGATACTTAATTTGGCCAATAGCAGGACCTTGTTCGGCAAGTGTCGTTGCACGCTTGCGAGTCCACATACGTTCATGGAGATCTGACCAAGTTCTGCCCTCTTCTGAAGTTACGCCACTTCAACATGGATGACCTGATGATTTTTGTCAGATTGCCCTTCAGAGTGAATGAACAAGTGTCCGAGCGCTTAATATTCTTCCGGTGGATCTGCCGTGAAGGTGACTCCTGATATACGTAAACAATTGCATTCCAGTGCTAATGTGTTATCCACCATTGTTGCGTACTATTGTGAGAAACTTAGTTTTCCTACCCATTTGTCAGCATCCATTGTCACCCCCGAATCCCCCATATAATGACACCCCTTGCACACCAAGTCTAATCGAGAGAGTGTAGGACAAGACAAGCCGAAAAAAGCCAGCACAATCCTAAACGCGCATCCTTTCCATGCCATTCTCCAGCACTTCCTCATGTCGTTCAAGTTTCCGAATTAATTTCATATAATTGTTGTTAGATTTAGATTTTTCAGGATTTTTCTTGAAATTTTTCTAGTCTTTTTTGAATCTTTTTCATCTCAATTAATATGAATTTATTTCACATGTAATTTAGCTACCTAACTTGTGTGTAACTGCTATTTAATATACAACAAATACTAACATTTCACACATAGTTATTACAATCTTTCATAAAATTCTTTCATTTACAAGTTTAATATTACGAATTTTTAACAAAAGCACAAAAACCTGGCCAAACTCAGCCAACCAGGAATCTCTCTCGCGAAAGCCCATCGCCCGAGGAAGCCAAACTACCTGAGCGATGCAACTCACTCTCCCTGCACCCCTATCTTCTCTCTCCAGTCTGAGTTTTATTTGATTTCACAATTTTGTTTACTCTTTCTCTCCACAATACGACCGAACAAATCTAGCTCCCATAACAGCTTGTCGTCGACTTCAATCTGCCGCCCTCATTACTTTGACGATTCATTAATCCTTTTCTTGCCTCTTTTGCAGATTTCAACCTGCCTATAAAATTGAGACTCACTCTCAGCGTCTTCACATTCTGGGACCTACCCATATAGAACAATTTCTTCAGCTTGGAACTTTGAAAGTGCTGTATATTCCTCCTCTCTCTCTCTCTCTCTCCTCTCCGTTCTTCTCTTTTCCCAATCAAATAATCTCTCTACATGATAAGCAATTCAATCACACTGTTTATCATTAGATCTAGGGACCGTTCTGTGATATTTTATCAGGCTCGGACAAGGGTTCCTAAGGTCTGAAGCTTACGTTCTTTCTTAACTCTGTGTGAGGTAGGTTTGAGGCCACACATTCATTCTAACCTTTTGCATGATAATTTAGCCATTCGATTCTTTATTAAATTTGCATTTGATATATTGTACTAACAAACAACCTTGGCCAATTCAAATTCAAGCACCTTACGGCAATACTTTTATCCTCCGCTACGAGTCGTTGCTGGTTGTCTCAACCCATAATTCTTTAAAAGAAGAAAATTTGTATTTTCGTCTAATTGACAACATGAACCGCATTTAGGCCATGATACAGAACTTACATAATGTACAAAAATAGCACATCTTTGATATCATTATGTTAACAACGACCCTTTAACTTGCATGCTTTGGGTTTTAACACGGAAATTGTTTATTTTTTGGACATGAAATCGCACAGTAATGATATCGCGCCGCAAATGGGGAGTTTTGGCACTACTTACCTTCATCCCTTCCCTAATCCAGGACCTTGCTGCACTACATTAAGTTATCAATATAGCAGCTACTTAACGGGTTCCGCACTTCCAAGAAGTTGTGTCTTCCTTACTCATTTCGAGATAAACCACAACCAGGATATACAATATGCAGAAAGAATCATTGAACAAACCCGGCCGCCCTAAAAATAATGTACACCCCGATAGAGACCAACATTCGGAATCCTAGTGCGCACTGCGCCATATCTTCACTAACATACTAATGATTATGCGACTTCCTCTTAGTACGACTTTTTAGGCATCTCATTCAACCGACTTAGTAGTGTAGAGTTCGTTTTAGGCATCACTCTCTTATAGTTCGTCTAACTTGACAGACGGGGGCTCGTTTTATATTCGCTGATGCATACTATGAATACTCTTACTGTGATATCCCACCATGACGCGCAGACTCGTGCCCTAATAAGTATATGGTTTAGACCTTCCTTTGTATCCACAGACGGCTGCATGTGTTAAGGAATCGTTCTGAGCCTGTCATGGACTTTTGGGACAGAAGACCTTTTCGTAGTGATTACTCTATGTGTCATTTGTTCTTTATGCATTTAAGTCATGCTAGCGTGACACATGCTACGTGTTTTTAGTAACACTAGCTTGATGGCTACAACAAACATATCTGTCACTATAGAAACTCCCTATATAGAAAGGTGATCTTCCTTAGCGTCGCTGACAATCGTTTAAACTTGATATTAAGGGTACTTTTTTGGTCAGATATTGTCAATGGAGTGCAGACCTTGACTTTGACTTTAAAATAAAGATCCCAAAACAAAAACCGATCGAAAAATAATGACAAAAAAAGTTGAAAGTTGAGGAATAAAATGGCGAATGCATATTTCTGCAACCGTTCACTTGCACTTTTACTTATTTTGGACTTCGGTCATCAGCAGGGCGTGTCAGCTCTGCTGTACATACACTTGCATACAGTATGATTCGCATGGACTTACTTTGGTCCAATGTGGCAACAGGTCATGGCATCACGATTTAGCTTATGACATAGGTTCGTTCCATGGTTTCAAGCAGCTTCGACAATCAACCTTGCACTATGGCCAGGAAAATATCCAATC
>SNQN01007005.1:0-10328 GCA_008642245.1 Bassia scoparia
CTCTCTTGTTCATTGTCAAATATATATTCATAGAGATATCTATTTCCATACATATGTTATCCCGATTGAAACTCCTCATTGGTTGAATCTGGGATGAATCACTACCTCATCTAATCTAACAAACCAACATCTCCATCCCTTGTGATGAATATTGGCATCTTGAAAGCTGGAATATAACACATACAATAATGGGGATAACTCATACATGTAATTTGATGGCATGTATATGTATGAATCTACGTTAATTGTTCACAAGATTAGGTTCCTAATTACCTATCGGCATCAAGACTACTCACAAAACATTAAAAGAAGAAGAAACTCAAAGAATAGCAATGAAATCAAAAGGGAATTGCATTGAGAAGGTGGAAATTGCATAAAACTCAAAATAGGAGTATTAAAGAGTGCATAACGAAACTACTTAAAACTGACTATAAAACAATCAACAGTAAAACATGTAATAAAACAATCAAGGAAACAATCTAGCAACAATTAGAACAGAGAATCAAAGCATACCAAAAAATACCACAGAAATGTCAAAAATCTAGGTGGAAGAAATTGCAAAATAAGCTAAAACTTGAATAAAGGTGAGACATACTTACTGCGTCGAGATTGATCGATTTGCTTATGAAGATTAATCCAATCCAAAAAGCGGAACAGAAAAGCGAGGAAGTACGTGAAGGAAATATTTTGCTAAAAACTACAACAATGGGATAAATCTCTCTCCTCTAACTATTCGGGCAAAGAGATGAAGAAAAACAGATCATTTCAAAAATTAAAAAATGTAACTAAACTAAAGCTACAAAACTACAATTACTATCCTACTTAATTTTTCTCAATCCTACAATCCTATTTATATCACATATTACAAGGCTTATATATTAAATAAGCATGTCATTACTATATGTCACTTGCAAATTCTCCCCCAAATAAATCAAGACAAAGATAGGTATAGCTACAAGGAACCAAAATGCATGAGGAGTAATTGAAGTAAATCTCCATTTTTAAACACAGAAATTTGTTTGATTAAAAGACTGCCGATTGAAGCACACACAATACATTGGAAAAGCCTCTCGTATCTCTAGTGCAATGCAATTTGTCCTGCATCAATTCTTTCTTTAATATTTGCAAGTCAATGAGAAGTAATATGAGCAACAAACGAGAAAGGGTGCGCGTGGAGGTTCCATAAGGCGGCAGACGTGACGCGCGGAGAGGCGCCGTGTGAAACCCCACGCGCGTTAAGCGGACCGCGCGGTATGCCTCAAATCAAGATTTCTACGAAGGAGGGGATGAACCTGCAGGTCGCTTCCATGCACCAGGGGCAAGACACACTCGATGCGCGTGCATAAAAATAACTGGCTTGAAACTGTCCTAAAAGTCTTTCTGATAGGCCATGTAATTCTTGCTCGGTGATCGGATTGGCTCAGCCTTTTTAATATATCCATGTTGGAAGCTATATATGTAAACTACTTTCCATATGCCAAAATTTCTTCTCGTCTTGAATTTCAAAGTTTATAACAAAAATATATAGCTCGAAACAGTGTGTTAGAGTAAACGTTCAAAGGCGGCACCAGTAAGCTTCAATATGCACGTAACGTAAGAGCTAGAGCCAAGTGGTTAAAGCAACCAACAATGTAATATAGCTAAAACAACATGTGCACATTGGAAAATTTCAATCACTTCACATAAGCGTTGGTATTGGTGTTTACTAGATAGATATAAGCAAAAGAAAATTAGTGAAAAACCTATAAAAACACTGAATTAACCAAGCAAAGCTGCTTAAACTAATGGCATCTCTATAATACTTCTTATATATTAAGCCATCATTAATTAAAGTAATTCAACTTATGCTTTAACTTCTACATAGATCAATGCCACACACAATTGCATTAAATCCATAGTCCCTGCAGCATAAATATTCATGTGAAAATGACAAAGAAAACAGCAATTACACAAAGCTACACTAACCCACTGAGGATACATGACATGCACAATTAACCATTCAATAGATCATAGAAGTGGTAAAATTCTGTGGTAGAATACCTTTAAGCACATTTCCTTGGCCAAAAGAAAGATGGAAAAAGATCTATTTAAACTAAAATTAAATCTGAAACATAATACTCCGTAGCAGATACTCGTAGTATTTATGYTGTGAAGGCCACTGAGAGAAGAAAACAACGGCCTCCAATCGTGTCCAATTGTAGCCAAAATCAACTTCTAATTGTAATATGTATTAATATTGATAAAT
Source organism: Bassia scoparia (assembly GCA_008642245.1). Lineage (NCBI taxonomy): Eukaryota > Viridiplantae > Streptophyta > Magnoliopsida > Caryophyllales > Amaranthaceae > Bassia > Bassia scoparia. Next base: position 2,246 of record SNQN01007005.1, read on the forward strand.
TCTTAGTTATTGTACTTAAAATATGATACATTGATGTGTGGTTGTGAACTTTGTAAATTTGACAGGAATTTCTGTCAGAATGCTGTCATAAGATTGATGTTTCCACTTGTATTTTCTTATAGGAATTGGAAGATCATCAAGCCGGGGAGCTCTGTGATGATGATGCTTAATAAGGTTGGACATGACAGCTAGAGGATTTTGGAAGTAGGTGTTTTTTATGAAGTCATGGGTAACTTGTAAATTTAGGGGAGTATTTAGTGTTTTGTAGTGGAATATTATTCAGTTTTCTGAAATCATTAGAACGAGGCGATGTGTTCATGAAGATTATTCTAAAATTTGCTTATCTATTCTTAATGAATGCAAATCATTTTGGTTTATTGCTGTGTTTGATCTTTATTTTTCTTCAAAAAATGTAGAGTTTAATCAACTATAATACTGGGATTTAGAAACTGTCAAATTATACAGTTAAAAGAATTTCTTGGTTGAATTTCACGTGATATTCTAATATCATTGGCAATATCATAAAATGAAAAATATATTGACTTGTATTATTGACCAACATATTCACTTATATTGTGGGCATAAATTAGAGTGGACCACGGCGCAAGTGTGCGCGCCGGGGAACACTAGTAATGGGAAAAACTAATAAGTGTATGTTGAAAAATTAATTTTGAGAGTAATCTAGATAGTGATTAAGTTTGTATTTAATATGATGATGAAAAATAATAAATATGGTTCATTTATCTATTAAAAAAAAAGTGGATAAAATTGAAGTTAAAAATAAAAAAAAATTAAATAGGACAAACTAACATTTAGGAAAACAAACTCGGAAGGTAACTTGTTGTATGTACTCCGTACGAGATTTCACACGAAATGAAGATGACATATAAATATAACACTTCGAAGCTAACAAGGTAAATGAAATGGTTGAAGATGAAAAGACAAAAGTGCACAAAGTAAATAAAAAGATAAGAGAAGTTCATCAGTCGCATAAACATGAAATGAAAAGAAATAAATATAATTTACAAAAAAATGACACATGTCCGCATTTTTATAAAAATTAAGTCAAGTTAATAGTGAGGAGGTGTCATAATGTCAAATAAAATCCCTTTTATTGAAAGGCATGTCACGCACTTAACAAAAATATTATTTATAGCTAACTATCCTTCTAACTATGTAGTAGGGCAAGTCCGGTGATAGGTCGTTTTAACTACCAAAAATAATTCTAATATCCCTAACTAGTATGTCGGGCAAGTAGGGTCGAACCACTGTGGAAGGACAATAATGTACAAATTGAACCAAGTTTCACTATCATAACAGTTAAAAGTTTGGAGTTTTTGAACGACTAATTGTAAAACAAAACAAGCGACGAAAAGTTCAATCAATTAAAACCTAGGGCAAAGAGGATCCACTATGCATCGATCAATGATTCCAAGAACAACAATTGGGATAGGAATGAATTTATAAACAAAGGAATCAAGTTACTCTCGTAATCGAATTCCCAATTAAGACAACAAAGTAAGCTATCCCGCGATTATCGTTTAACAGTTATTAAGATGGAAACCTTCACTCAACTCGTAGTCTCGCTTATAGAATTGAATAATAATACTTGCAAATTGGCCAACATGCAATCAATTCCAAAAACCCATCAATCGAATTGCCAAACAACCAAGTTTAAATCCTAAAATCAAACACGAAATCATGACCTTTGCATAGTTTCACCAAGCCTAGAAGTAAACTACTCTCACTATGGCCATATCGCAATTAACAACAGAAATCAAAAATGGAATTCATGAAATAAACTCAACTTCAATTTCAAGGAAGAAATAACTTCAAAGAGTAAATAATAAACAAGAAACAAGAAATTAGATTTTAGATTAATACCGTTCAATATGATTTGGAAAAAATTGGCAAGAATTTAAAGAAGTTGAATTTTAACAATTCTCCAAAATGTACATGATACAAGAACCCTAATTCTTCTCTAAAATGGCTTGAAAGGACGTGTAAAAGTGTCTACAAATATCCCAATAAAGCTTCAAAAACCCATCGCAACAAACACGCAGGGAAAATGAAAAAAGTCGAGCTAAAATTTAGACTAGCAGCCCGATCGAGTATGTGGCAATTCGATGGGTTACGCAGGTCATACACAGAAAAGCAAACTTGAAAAATCTCCAAGTAAAAGAGGTGACCCAGCCGGGGTACGGCACGCTACTTACAAGTTTTAACTTCAATATGAGACTCCGACCAGGGTATGTGGTAAAACACGCACGACACGGTGTATATCCGAACTTGTTTTCTCAAAATCAGACGTAATGCTGACCCGGTTGGGTATGTGGGAAACCCACTCGGGTGTGGTGTACAACTTTTTCTTCAAACAAACCATCGATAAAACTTCCAAGTACGCAAGTGCCAAACCCGACGGGTAAATCTGGAAACGCCACCCAAAGACTGTGGTGAAGACCCGATCGGTCAGCACAAAATGCCATTTTTGAGTAGCTTTCGACCTCAACCACTAGCAAACCTCCTGCTCCAAGAGTTCGATTCCAGCGTAATTAGACACATTGTTCCTACAAAAATAATAGGAAACAAACACTCCATACAAGCATAAAATCCAATGGAAAATAGAAGCAAAAAAAGCGAGAATTGCTAGAAAAATGTCATGGGAAAAGGTAAAATAACTATACAATAACACACACATTGATCGGGGGTCGATCCCAGAGAATCGTTCAATTAATTTATTGAATTCGTTGTGAACTACAATTAAGTCGAGTAAAACAGACTGAAAGGAGAATTGAGAACTAATAGGATTATCAAGAAAGTTAAAGAACTAAAATATCTAGAGATTAAAGGATCCCGCTTAATATACACAATGTTAATCATTAATCTTTACCCTCCATCAATCAATGAAAATATTCAACAAGATATATGCACCCTGTATTAGCACCAAAAGATTTTTTTCGATCAATCAATGGCTTTCCCTACACTATGCAAACGTACCTATTTTCATGAGTCATACCGTATTTATTATTAAGATAGCATCCTAAACCTAGCAAGTCCGATCAAACAACTTTCTGTGATGAATTTTTCCTACTTTTGTCTAAGGGTTTTAAATCAATTAAGAGCCAACTTTCGTCACGAACCTATCACATTCATAAATAACTAGTTTCTAGTCAAATATTGATAAGCAAATACCAACCTTGAAAAGGATGAACCAATCACCTAATTGAATTTCGGGAATTTGGGATTAAATCATAACTATAATTCAAATTCGGGTTCAACCTAAAATCCTAGATAATTGCATGACTCAAACATTAGAAGGTAAAACTAACAAATAAAACAAATAAATAACATAAAACAAATGAAGAAACTAAATAAATAATCAAATTACAGTATAAAAAACTCGTTTAGGGACGGACCGAATCCGTCGCTAATTGGCGAAATTCGTCGCTAATATGATTTAGCAACGTATTTAGGGACGGATTCTGTCCGTCCCTAAAACCTTCGTCGCTAAGTGAAATAAGCGACGAACTTGGAATTTGGGACGGAATGTTAATCCGTCCCTAAAATTACAAATCCGTCCCTAAATTTAGGGACGGAAACTGGAAATTCGTCCTAAATTAAAAGTTGGGGTGATTACTATTAATCACCTCTTAATCATCTCTACAACTTACAAATCAACTATTAATAGCCAAATCATGCAGCACTTCAGAGGAATCAACTCATAACCTCAAGTGCCAACCAAAGCCCCAACCAACTACTTCAATGACCAACTTGCGTACTTTAAATCTTTAATAGTCAAAATTTGTAAATATCTGGGACGGATTTTATTTAGGGACGACTCTAAATTCGTTGTTAAATTTACGATTTTCCTTAGACGATGTTATTGGCAAAAGGAGTGGGGAGTTTTAGGGACGGATTTTCAAAAATTCGTCCCTAAACTTCGTATTTTTTTGTTTTCCACATTTGGACCCTCTAGAGGCCTTTTCTGGACATGAAGAATCAATCCCAATCCCCCTTGGGGTTGGAGATGAGATGTGCATCGTAATTCTGATCGGTTTGATATATTATGGACCTCCATCAGACACCCGTAGAGAAAGTTACGGACAAAAACCGTAACTTGCAAATCATTGTTATTTTGAGGAACTAAATAGGTTAGGGACGACAATCATGGATCCGTCCCTAATTTAGGGACGGAAAAATAAAATTTGGTCCCTAATTTAGGGACAGAAATTAAAATCGTCCCTAAATTAGGGACAGAATTTGGGATTTCTGTTCTCTAAATTTCCTCTATTTTTGCAATTGGAGCTCAACCTAACAACACAATACAATTAGGACGGATTTTGGAATCAAATCTGTCCCTTATTAGGGACAGATTACAAATCCGTCCTTAAATAAGGGACGGATTCATACCCATCTCTAATTTTTCGTCGTTATACGAGCTTTTTTTTTGTAGTTAAGTAAGCAAAGTAGAAGTAATAGAATCAACATCACGAATTGACATACTGATACAATGGCGAGAGTCGCCGAATTGCCCCCAAAAGAAAACAAAGTGCGACCTCCCACGTTAATATATTCTATTTTTGTATTTTATATTGGGAGCCTAATCACTAACATTCATCGGCTTTTTACTTTTTGGGTCTTTTCCTATCTCAATTTACACATAATATAGGGCGAGGCAGAATCGACAGTAACAGACTAGCAGTGGCAAACAAGAGCCATAGGGCGCTGGTTTTGCTCATGAGTCGATGGGTCCACTTTGAGAGGTCGTATCTTGAGTTGTAGACATTGATATGAGGCGTGTGACCTACTGTTGCGAAACTCTTTAATTTGAATATTATTTCCAATGCATATTGAAACGCATCAATCCGATAAGTATATCTTGAGATATGACCAAAATAGTGAACATTGGTCACACTGAAATTCCGAAAACAATGATATTTCTTCAATTTTAACTCAAAYTCACCCCAATAAGCTATGTAATGGTCCTCATGAATGCTAAATGGACTTCGTATGATGTGTGTTAATCCTTGAGTAAAACATCCATATCATCAACTCTCCTTTGATAATMATCCAATTTGCACAATCTTGCTTCTCCAATAATCCTAGAAAATTAAGCCAAATCCTACAAAAATAACACAAACATATCCAAGAAAAGTAATATCGAAATATATAACAAATAAAGCTCAATACAATTAAATATAGAGAAAAATCTGACAAATATCAATTAAATATAACATGTAAAATGTGTATTTAATCGACTTATTATATATATTGTACTAGTAATAGATTAGTACCGAAAACTCCGTACTAGGAAAAAGTACTTGTTGAACCCTAAGTTTTGATGAGTAGCAAACAAACCAAGAGCAAACTCATGTGTGTATTTCACGCAAATGCAAATTTTCACGCAAATGTTCATCTCTAACTGCAAATGTTCGTGACTAACATATAAATGTTCATCTTCAAATTCGAATTTCCACGCAAATATTAATCTCCAAATGTAGATGTTCATGTTTATGAAAACTATATTATTCACTATGGTCCTAGACTCCTAGATACATAGAAGACCAATTTTGGACAATATAGTCATATTAGTCAACRTATGTCTATAATATTGGCCCATTTGCYRGTGCCCATAATCCATATCATTGTATATATCTAAGCCCAAAGCACGGAATGGCATCTCGAAAGTCCAAACCCAGTTTTCCTATAGGACCATTGTACATTTGTACAATTGTACTGCCACTACTGTATTCTACGGAGTATAAAAAATTAACACTTACATCCTCGATACAATTAATGTTAATTTTACAATTTCACTTTTAGATAGCGTATCTGATACCTAAAAAATGTAATGATCTGGTTTGGACTTTCGAGATGCCATTCCGTGCTTTGGGCTTAGATATATAACATGATATGGATTATGGCACCGGCAAATGGCCAATATTATAGACATACGTTGACTAATATGACTATATTGTCCAAAATTGGTCTTCTATGTATCTGGGAGTCTAGCACATAGTGAATATATTAGTTTTCATAAACATGAACATACAACTTTGGAGATTAATATTGCGTGGAAATTCGAATTTGAAGATGAACATTTATATGTTAGTCCGAACATTTGCAGTAGAGATGAACATATTGCTGTAAATTTGCATTTGCGTGAAATACACACATGAGTTTGCTTCTGGTTTGTTTGCTACTACTCAAACTTAGGGTTCAACAGTACTTTTTCTAGTACGGAGTTTTCGGTACAATATTCTAGTAAAATAATATAATAAGTCGATTAAATACACATTTTACATGTTATATTTAATTGATATTTGTCAGATTTTTCTCTATATTTAATTGTATTGAGCTTTATTGTATATTATTTCATATTACTTTTCTTGATATGTTTGTGTTATTTTTGTAGGATTTGGCTTAATTTCTAGGATTATTGGGAAGCAAGATTGTGCAAATTGGATGATTATCAAAGGAGTGATGATATGGATGTTTTACTCAAGGATTAAACACATCATACGAAGTCCATTTAGCATTCATGAGGACCATTACATAGCTTATTGGGGTGAGTTTGAGTTAAAATTGAAAGAAATATCATTGTTTTCGGAATTTCAGTGTGCCCAATGTTACTATTTTGGTCATATCTCAAGATATACTTATCGGATTGATGCGTTTTCAATATGCATTGGAAATAATATTCAATTTAAGAGTTTCGCAACAGTAGGTCACCACGCTCATATCAATGTCTACAACTCAAGATACGACCTCTAAAAGTGGACCCATCGACTACATGAGCAAACCAGCGCCTAGTGTCTCGTGTTTGCCACGATAGCTGTGGCTGGTCGAGTCGTGCCCTAGTTGCATTTGTAACATTAGAATTACTAGGGAAAGATGGTCTAAGGCTATAATTGCAATTGTTAAAAAAGGCATTATTAAGGGGCAGTTGAGCTTTAAATTGCAGTATGGTAGGCCAGTCTAGGTGATATAGTATGAATGTGTTTCGAGTTTGCTCGTAGACAGCCAACTAAAAGCGCGAGTTCAACACGTAAGGACTTCCAAGAAAGATGGAGAAAAGCGGCTATCTAGTCCGCAAATCCAATAGCTCCTAATTTCTTCTTACTGATTTGGATCACCGCACCCATTCCAATTGAGATCTGATTGCGGCGATTAAGCCACTCACCTGGTTTGGCCAGCACTGCAAGAAGATCTAATTGCTATCAGAAATTTAATTTCACAATTTATCTCTATTTCGTGTTGTGACAAGGCAAACAAGACCATTGCTGAAACAGGATTTAAGGCAGATTGGATGGTGAAGAAATGGTACGTGACAAATAGGAAAACTATACAAGTACGAATAATAATAAAAAACCGGCAGTCAACCCTCTTAAAATGCTGTTTCCTTTTCTTTCTCAAATTAGCAAACATTTTCTAATGTAATTGTTTACTTTTGGGTTTGTATAATAACTCTTGATTATACAAGTTGGATAAACACATATTTAGAGACCCTGGCCCCCCGGTGTTGTCCATGTTTAAAAGGTCTTCTTAAATTAGACCGATATTAATAAAGGTTTACTTCTTTAGCTTCGCCTTAAAAGACGGTTTTGGTAACCACATCTATTATAACCCTAACTCCAACAGAGTCGACAATGAACACTGGTCATGTCGATGCCTGTAAAACGGTTCTGATTTTTAATTTAAAAAATAATTGAAAATCTTAGACACATACAATCTAAAGCTAGAACATTGGATACTAATATTACACTTTTGTACACCCATACGAGCACTCATTCATTCCATATCTTTTTCTTTTTTCTTGTTTTATTAGTTTGTGTGGGTCTCCTTCTCTTCCCTCATTAGTTCGTCTTTTAATTCTCTCTCTTCTCTTATTCGAACGCGCTTCTATTTTCTTGCTCCTTCTTATTCTTCCTCCTTCTTCCCTTCCTGCTTACATGCCCTTTTATCTAATTCTGTCGTCTCCTCCTCTCCTTATTACTACTATATCCCTAACTTTATTTTAATTGCTATCATTTCCTCTCATAGATTCAATTCTTCAATCAAAAACATAGTCACAAACCATACA
>SNQN01007006.1:4613-31726 GCA_008642245.1 Bassia scoparia
AAGAGAGAGATCCTCTTATATTATATGCGGTATACTGTTCTTTTCCTCTATGTATTTTCTTTTTCCCTAATAATTTCCCTATAGCTAGGAGTATGTGACTTTTGATATGCTATGCCTATTGCGCCCTGAACATACTATACTAGCTGAGTGAACACAGTGCTTCGTCCCACATTGAAATTAAGCGGGAATGGTTTGTCGGTGATAATCACATCGAAGAGATCGAGAATTAAAAACCACCTTAGTATATAGCGCTACAGCTGGACTCTCCCCTCAGTTGCCATACTAGTTTTGCACGCGTCGCACCCCTCCTTAGTCTTGTGATGCTGGCCCTGCCCTCCCCCGTCCGACGGGGCTGGGGCCTAGGCCAGCGTTTAAGACAGTAGCGAAGTATCCGCCTGAAACGCTCGGATGAAGAGTATATACTTGAACTTAACAAGTATGTCGTGCGTTCCTTGTTCATGGCAATAATCCAACATCTCCAATATAAATTTATTTTCTTCCATACTAGTCCCTCCTTTATCTTTCCTTTATTTATCTCCATTGCAAAACAAATTCTCAAACGAGTATTCTCTTTTATTATTTATATTATAACCATAAAGCATTATAATACAAGAGTACTAAAGCGAGTGTGAGAGAGAAATTTTTCCATCCAATAACTCTTCATCTTCTCTATATCTCATTTCTTCTCTCATATCTATTTATATTTCATTTCACATTTATTCATTAAAATTTCTTTAGATACAGGTTAAAGAAATAATCCTGTGTATATTTGATTACTTTGTTTTTAATTGAATGAACTATGATCGATTTATATTGATTTCAAACAATTACTTTTATGATATGATTACCGACTTTTTGGATCCTTATCATCTTTCCTTTAAGAAATGAACATATTAATCGCTATATTTAGGAACTTTATCAGAAATAGAAGAAAGTTTTGAATTAGGTGTTTTATTTTTTTAAAAATTTTAATTAGTGATTGTTTATTTTTTTCATATAATTCATATTTTTAATTTCAAGTTCTCAAGATTTTTTTTTAAGAAAAAATATAAAATTCGAGCTGCGAAACGTGGCCTCAATTAACTCTTTACCACTTTTAATACTGTTAAATTATCTATACACGTATGAATGATCAAGTACAGAGTATGTCAAAAATCCTAAATATGTCACAACATGTTTCCGTAGAACTAAAACGAGAAGATTAGATATGATGGGACTAGGGGTATAATACAATATTGTGAGACAACGATATTTTTCATTTGCTAGCAGTAGTTTCTTCTGGCGAGAAACGGAAATACAACACACCACAAATGAAATGATAAGCGCCGAAAATGTAATGCATGGCATCAGACAACATGTCGATAATAATTGTGCTGTATCGTTCCCAGATAGTATGCTTGAGCATTCATTTCAATAGCACACGATTTGGTAACGTTAGATTTAATAATTAATTGTCTTTTCTTTGAAGCACTTTAAGAGTGAAGGTATCAGAAAGAGTTGGTGGTTGTTCGTGTTATTCCTTAATTCTTAAAGTCTGCAGTATTCAGGTATCTGTGAAAAATTGTTGGTTGAACGTAAGACTTTAGGATTAGCCTGTTATTTTAACTACGGGAAACCCTTAACAAATTTCTTAAAAGTTGACTAGATATTTTACTAGAACTGAAGCTTAATTTTTAGCCGACTGAACTTATTAATACAGATTAAACTTATTTTTACTAAACTTTATGAAATGTTGAGCGAGAATAAGAACCTTATTTGTCATCTGCCAGCTGTTTATATTAACAAGAATAATTTTATGAGTGTTAGAAGCTTATTATGTATAAGGATAGCATATATTTATCCATGTTCTAAATTAAGATAACTGAAACGACATAAAATAAATCTCTAATACTTATAGTTGTGCAGCAATGCAAATTCACAAAGCGTCCAAATGTTGGAGTAAACACAAACAAGGTTATGGATTGCACAGAGATTTTGTAAAAATAGTTAGCGAATAAGGTTGTCAGATGGGTCAGGAGTAACACGTTTTATAAGAAAATAAAAGTTACACACTTCCAAGACTATAGAATGTCTATCTTCAAATCAGCATGAAAGTGAGACGAGTATATCTTAGCGCTTGATAAATTAAGGTATTGAACAATTTTTTTTGAATTTTTTAAATGTGAGGATTTATCAACGAAATATCCTCCATATAATTTTCAATGTAGGTACTAGGATAGACATTAGCCACTATGTAGACAAGGGTTGTTATGAAGCCTCACAGCTCATCTCATTATTGAGTCGTCCATACTTTTGGCCCAATCAATCAAACACAGATGCCCTTTAATACACGTGAAAGAGTTAGAGTAATCTTGTTTCATCACGTTAATAAAACAACTCATTCACAACAATAGTTTGAAAGTTCGTCCAAACACTAAAATAATACACCCGTACTAAAGAAAACTATTTTGAATGGAAATAATATGTTTTTTTTGACAGAAGATGTTGGTAGTGAGTCATTTGTAGTTTGGGCTATGTTATGTTTGTTTTGGCCACAATACTTCTTTTTTTGGCCAAGTAAACAAAAAATGGAAAGAATGAGATCCATATATCTTCTTCTACTCACCGAAGTCACCTTGATGATCTACGAACTATTAATAAAAGATGTTCGAACACCTAAAACGTCACGTGGGGTTCTAAATACTTCGTACACTGGCCACACTTGCCCATTGTTATTACTAAAGGTTCTGAACTCAAGGTAGTATGGCACAATGATTGTTTTAACATCAAAACCATTTTATAGTGTTTAAACATTTCTTTAAAAAATATATTGTTCTACATTCTAAAGCGCACTTAATATATCATATTTAAGTTTTTTCAAAATTTGCTTTATTGTTTTTATGATTTACACAATTTTAAACATTTTTTTTAAGTAAGGCTTTTAATTTAAACATTATCTAACGAAGTACCCGTATAGTTTTGTTTATTTTTTATTTTATCGTAAGTATTAGTTTGGTTGTTTACAATTTTTAAATAATTATGCGTCTTATTTTTGAAGTACAAGACAAATAATTAGTGGTAGAATTGAGTCTATGTTTGCAATGTTGATATCGATGTATTTTAATCCTCCAGTAAAAAAAGATATCTATAGATTTTATTACATGGAGTATGGAAGAACAAAGATTCAAATGCGTTGAAAAATTATGGAATTAGGGAAAACATCATATTTCTCTTTTATTTAGTGTTAAAATTAGCTCAAGGTTATTTTTACAATGCATTGTCACTATATGTTACATTCACTGATTTACATATAATAAAAACAAATAAAATCATGAATCGACAGTAATGAAATAAAGGAATTAATACCTGACCCGGAGCGATTCGCCAGAATTGCCAAATATAAGTTTTAATGTGGAAAGATGTGGGTTGTATTGAATATTCATAATATGAAAGATCAGTATGACTAGTAATTCATATAGAAGCTAAAACTCGCACGTTATTACGTTATCCAAACTTTACTGTTATACATTACCATAGAAGAGTTCAAGCTAAATTAAAGGGACAAATAACTCCTAACTAACAACGCACAGTGTTACTGAAATACAGAGGTGGTGCGGATAATGCTAGTGTTGTACGGATTAAGCAAAACAAGAAGGCCAATAAGCGGCGCAATTTATTCCAAATCCGCAAATTCGTGCTTGCCTGTCGCACGAACGGGCTGAGGCCAGGGTATTTCGAAAGCGCACGCCATCGGAATCACAGGTAGCCGGTTTGTCGAACAAAGAAGGGGAAATAGGCGGAGTGAAATAATCGTTACAATAGAACCGGAAATACTCTGGAATTCCAAAATACTATAAATCGAAAACATAAATGTCGGTAAGTTTCAAGAGCTCGCCATTACGGGCTTAAACGGAGGGTGAGCATGAAAGTGACGCCATTGATGTGCGTGAGTTGTCGAGAGGATATGATCGCAGAAATCTCTTGTTTGTACTCGACATATTGTCGAGATCACGTCGTTGTAATCAACTGAATTTTCTGCTCACCTTACAATCATCCTGCAATCGAATCGTTAACTTGAGGATTTGGTTTTGTCTTTGTCGCTTGAGGCTAAGCGCAGCTGAAGTCCTCAACGATGTTAGGAAAATCCGGGGGTAAATCGTAGTGCGTTAAGATGTCGCGACGAATCGTAGCGGGGCAGCCGGCGTAAGCGCAGGACAGTGTAAGTAGGATGAGAGGGTAAGGAGATTATTGTTGCTGTATCTTCGCGACATTGTTATTATTGTTACCGATGTTTTTTTTTTTTTGGATATTATATTTAGGATTTAAGGATAACTAGAGATATTATAAGGTGGAGGATGCACTTCATGTTTATCAATGAAAGGGCATGGGTCACCATTTTCTCATTTGCGTGCATTCTCAATCACATAAAGTTAAAACATAATTGGTCCAATACCATACATTCCTATCAGTTCAAATATAAGCTGAAATAAATAGATCGGATTAATATATATATTGACACAGTGCTTGAAAATAAGTTAAGTTAAATAAATTAAAATTATTATAACTAATTATTAATAACACGTACGACCTTTAAGTAAGAGTTTAAAATATAATGAGAACCTTGGATATGAGTAACATGGACAATACATAAAAATAGAAGGACGTAAATGATTTAGTAACCTGAGAGTTGTCAATACTTTGAGTATAATTATTATATGTATATTAAATCTGAGATCGAAAGATAATATATAAAATCAAATGTGTTGACTAATGAAGTTAATATGGGAGGCTGTCAACCTTGATTAGTGTCATTCAATAATCACTCCCAAAAGAGGCATAGCAAGGTATGCATATATTCTCTAAATGAAATATTTAGATTTTCGATCCAGAATCCACTTTATTAGCAATCTGGATTTTGTAAAATTTGATCAAATAACTTATCTCAATCCTTGTCATAAACTTGAATCAATTGTAATATAACAAGTCAAAATCAAATGCATTATTCGTACTAGTTTTCAGTTCTTTTACAGTTGGTGTATAACAATATGTAGTACATTATTTAACAACTAAATTGTGTTGCTTGCAAACAATTCCATACAAACAACTAATGATATGCAGTAATCACTTTTTAAATCAGTTATCAAATCACCTGGTCAAAGTAGTTAATTTAATAGATAGTCTAACCTCGACAGCGAACTCTCAAACAAGACAAAGTTAATTGTGGAAATCTTGATCTTCCGATAAGTTAATAAATCTGATCTATCCACCAAGGAATTTAAGAATCACATCATTTACTTATAATAAATAATATTAAGGGACTAAAGGATCCAACTCACATATTTAATAATTTTTTAAATATATTTTTATTAGTAATGGATAATATATGGATAATGTAGCAAAGTCGTCCGTTAATTGCGGTTGATGCATCAGAAACTCAAGGTCGAACCTCATTGAAACTTTTGGGAAGCCAAATTCTTAAAATAATGTCATTAATATTTTTTAATTTTGAGAAGCATGCTCAAGATGGAAGTTTGCAGTTGACACTTGACACAGTGACGCTTACGGGGTGTTTAGTAGATGAGAATGAGGTGGGAATGAGAATATTATTTCCACTTAAGTCCAATTTCAGTTTTGTTAAGTTGGAATGAGATTAATAAGGGAGGAAATGAGATTAAAAAGGGTTGAATTTCCAATGTTTTATACCTAGGCGAGATGTTTGACAAGTGGAATGGAATTTGGGTAATATGGATGAAATAGTAATGAGAATTGAAAGGTGAGAATGATAAATTATCTCAATCCCTTATTTGGTTGATTTGGAATAAATGAGAATTTGAAAAAAAAGGAAAAAAGGAATATAAATAGGATGAAGAAATAACTTTGACAAAAGAAAAAAAATAAAATGAATTCCCACCCAAATACCAACCTCCATACTAATAAAATTACGAGAATTGGCCTAATAAATCCATTATTCCCTTCCCTAAATAATCCATTCCTCAAAACAAACATGAAAATTAAAAGACATTGGGACTAAAATTCTTATTCCACCCATCTATTCCCACAAATAAAACACCGAGGGGTAGGTAATAGATGTAAATTCAATTTATTTTCTTTTACTTTTTCTTTTGGAAAATTTGTGAGACATTTTTTAATCAAAAATTGAATAATCCAATTTATACTAGATTTATTTCCAAACTTAGCTTAACCTTTAGTCATTTTTTAATTTTTTTTTTTGTCTTGTTCCTTTTATTATGAATGAGTCAATGACATATAATCATAATAATAATAAAACAACATGTTCAATGAATGAGAAAATGTTAAACAAACAAACTTATATATAAGTATAGATTCTGTTACAAAATCTCATAAAACTAAATATTATAAATAATTCAATAATAAATGAAAGCTAATTATAAGCCTAAAATTTAATTACATTACAAAAAGTTATAACAAAAATATCTGGAATTTCTTTGAGACGAAATTTGTTATCTCAAACATCAATGGATAAAAATCAACAAAGCAGAATTCTTCATAATCTTTTGCAACTTCAGCATTTAGATCAACTTCATCTGAATTAATATGTATAATCTTATTCTCCCTCCGTTTTTTTATATGTTCCATTTCTCTTTTGGGCGTTTTTTATAATGTTTCAAATCAATCTAAAAATAAACTTTTTACTTTTACCTACTTTTATTACTTTTAACATTAATGAATTATCTTCTAAAGTAACTTTCATTATTTTACTCAATATTCACCAAAAATTACTATTTCCCATAAATTTCATTCACACATTCCTCCTTTTACTTAACTATTCACTTTTTACCCACTTAATAACTATTTTATTTCAATCAATCACTCTTAAAAACGTTCCAAAATGTATGAACATAAAAAAAAGGGGAGTAGGATTTAGTAAAATATTTATTTGTTAGCTATTGATAGCATAATTCTTTATTTAGACATTATATATTTTAAATTTTAGATTTAGTGTGTTATATTAATAATTTTACACACCAAAAAATGAAAAAAAATTTGGAGGGAAAATTTTAACCAGGAGGTGACATGTGTTCTATTTTCTACTTTTTAATATTAATACTACTCCGTTTTTTTTTAGACGTCCCACTTTGGGTTTGTGGTTTTTGAGGCAATTTTTGGATGTAAGTGATTAGGTGAGTAATGGGTATTTAATAAAGTATGTGGGACCATAGATGAGGAGGTAGAGAGAAGAGGTTGTGGACCCAAAAAAGTATAAAGTAAGTGGGATTTATAATAATTAATGGGTCCCATGTCTTGAAAGGGAAAAAAATCAAAGTGGGACAACTAATTCTAAACTTCTAAATAGAAACTGGGACATCTAAAAAAAACGGAGGAAGTAATAGATATGCAATTTACTATGATATATGTGTTTGGAGAGTGAGTCCATCCAAAAGTCCGAGGAGGTTCGTCCTATAAACTATATGGTATAGGAGGGTAGCCCCGACCTTAGCGGTTAAAGTTTTTAACTGTTCTTCTCCACCAATGCGACATACTTACATGTGGTGAACCTGAGAAGTCTATTCTGTAACACTCCGATCCCCTCACATGTAAGTCTCTTCAACTTAAGGATCACATGATCGAGTTCAACTTGGCTCTCCGGTTCCATGGAAAACCAAGAAATAACATATCACTTCTCGTTCTTCACGGAGCAAAATATCGTCGTATGACCGCAATTGGCAGAAATGAAGTGGATTAAAGCGTTACTTATTACTTTGGGTGTGACTATCCGCAGGCAATGAATCTATTTTATGATAGTCAGTCGGCTTTGCATATCGCACAAAACCCGGTGTTCCATGAGTGTACTAAACACAATGATCTTAGGATGCTTGCCACTTTGTTCGTGATGATATTCAAGAAGGATTATATATTCGCTTCTCATGTCAAAACAGCAAGTAACTTGCAGATATCTTCAGAAGGCTTTTGGCAATGACAATTTTGTACCTACTTGACAAATTCGGCATCTGTGACTTCATGTTTCAACTTGAATAGAGGGGGGTGTTAGGCAATGTTATGTGTGTTAAGTCATGCAGATTAATAGGCTTTGTATATTTAGCTAATGGGCTATATGTTCATGAGTCGGTTAGTATTTAGATTGTATAAATACTTGTTAGCATCAATACAACGAGAGGGAAAAATCAATTCCCGACAAAGACGAAGCAAATTGAATCAAATAAAATTCTAGTTGGGCAAAATTACTATGATCGGGAGGGATCATTAATGTTAAAGTAAATAAAGTAGGTAAAAGGTAAAAAAAATATTTTAAAATTGATTTGGAACATCTATTTGAAAACGGCTCAAAGAGAAAAGTGGAACATCTAAAAAAACGCATGGAGTATAAGATTATACATATATATCAATATGTAATTATTTATAAAATGCAATATTTATCAACATAATTAAACACATTAAACAAAATCTATTTAATTTAAGCAAAATTTTATCATAATACTATTATTCTGTTACTATACACACTAGTAGAAAAAAGTTTAAAAGCTACGGGTCAAAAGTTGCGATTATATAAAAATCGCAGCTTTAAATGATTAAAAGCTGTGTTTTTTATAATAACCGCAACATTTGGGTCCTCTAAAAAAACACAAAGCTTTAAAAGTTGCGGTTCTTTTTAAAACCGCAGCATTTGGGCTTTAGCCCAATATCACATAGCAGCGCAACACTCAAAGCAAGCTCGAACCTTTAATAAAATTAAACCAACTCTCTCATTCACTTTCTCATCATCTTAAAACCTAGCCTACTCTCTCATTCTACTCAGGCTGCTTCTCTTTCCTCTACTCTCCTCTTTAACTTCTCTCTCCTTTACGTACTCTCCTCTTTAACCACTGCCCTCCCCTCTCTCTTCTCCTTACGTCGATGCCCTCCCCTCTCCGTGCGTCGATGCCTTCCCCTCTCCCATCTCCTCTTTTTTTCCTCTTTCATAATTTCTGGGTTTAATCTTCAACAACAAACCTTTTTTTTTAATATTAAACCTTTTTCTAGGTTTAATCAAATGAGGTTGCTTGCATGTAACGAGATCTAAGCGGCAAAGGAGACCAAGAACTCAAGGTTAGATTAATTTTCTAGCTAGATTTAATTTTCAGAAATTTTTTTCAATTTTTTTGTTTAACTACGAATCTTTATATGTGGATTCGTACATGTTATCATTTCATCTTRAAATTTCTTCCCACAATAAAAAATCATCTCAAAATTTTCTTGGGTTTAATATTATATTTTTGGGTTTAATGTTCTTTGATTATTCGATTTTTTCGTTTGTTAGACTAACTTTTCTAATTAGATCTATTTCTAGTGCTTGTTCGAATATGGATTTTTTTGAGATCTATTGTTTTGGTAATTTTTTTGGGTTCAATGTTCTTTGATTTTTCATTTTCGTTAGTTAGACTTCATTTTTAGTTAGATTATTCTGTTATTTTATGATTATTATTTTTTTTTTTTTAGTGTTTTTATTTATTGATTTGCTTATTTTTTTCGTTTTTGCAGATTTGCTTATGTTTTTGGTTATTGCCGATTTTTGTTAAATATGTTATGGTCATTTTTTTCACGGTTAATTTTCCTTGTTGTTATTTGTTGATTTTTTATTTTATTAATTTCAGATGAAGTTGATCTAAATGCTGAAGTTGCAAAAAGATTATGAAGAATTCTGCTTTGTTGATTTTTATCCATGATGTTTGAGATAAAAGATTTCGTCTCAAAGAAATTTCCAGATTATTTTTTTGTTAAATTTTTTTGTAATTGTAATTAAATTTTTAGGTTTAATAATTAGCTTTCATTAATTATTGAATTATTTATGTAATATTTAATTTTATGAGATTTTTTAACAATCTATACTTATATATGTTTGTTGTTTTAACATTTTCTCATTCAATTGAACATGTTGTTTTAGTTTATTATGATTATATGTCATTAATCATTCATAATAAAAAGGAACAGAAAAAAAATTAAAAATTAATAAAGTGTTGGACTAAAATCGAGTTTAGCGTCAAAGTTAGTTTGGAAATAAATCTAGGTATAAATTTGATTATCTCAATTTTGATTAAAAAAATGTCTCACTAAATTTTCCAAAAGAAAAAGTAAAGAAAATAAAATTGAATTCCACTTATTACCTATCCCCTCGGGTCGGTGTTTGTTTTGTGGAATAGATGGGTGGAATAAGAATTTTAGTCCCAATGTCTTTAATTTCATGTTTGTTTTGAGGAATGGATTATTGAGGGAAGGGAATATGGAATTATTAGGGCCAATTCTCGTAATTTATTACGTATGGAGGTTGGTATTTGGGTGGGGAATTCATCTTTATTTTTTCTGTCAAAGTTATTTCTTCATCCTCATTTTATTTCCTTTTTTTCCTTTTTTCAATCTCATTTTTCCAAATCAATACCCAATAAGGATTGAGATAATTTTCAATTCTCACCTTTCAATTCTCATTACTATTTTCATCCTATATTACCCAAATTCCCATTCCCACTTGTCAAACATCTCGCCTAGGTAATAAAACATTGGAAATTCAACCCTTTTTAATCTCATTCCCTTCCCTTATTATCTCCATTCCAACTTAACAAACATGAAAATTGACTTAAGTGGAAATAATATTCTCATTCCCCCTCCAATTCTCATCTACTAAACACCCCGTAAGCGTCACTGTGTCAAGTGTCAACTGCAAACTTCCATCTTGAGGCATGCTTTCTCAAAAATAAAAAAATAAAAATATTAATGACATTATTTTAAGTTTGGCTTCCCAAAGGTTTCAATGAGGTTCGTACCTTGAGTTTCTTTGATGCTCAACCGGCAATTAACGGACGGTACTTTGCCATATATATTTATCCATTACTAATAAAAATATATATTAAAAAATTATTAAATATGTGAGTTGGATTCCTTTAGTCCCTTAATATTATTTTATTATTAAAGATGGGTAAATTCCTTGGTGGATAGATCAAGCTATTTCCCACATTAACTTTTGATCTTGTTTGAGAGTTCGCTGTCGAGGTTAGACTATCTATTAAATTAAATACTTTGACCAGTGATTATGATAACTGATTTAACTAGTGATTACTGCATATCATTAGTTGTTTGTATGGAATTGTTTTCTATAGAACAATTTAGTTGTTAAATAATGTACATATTTTTTACACCAACGTAAAGAACTGAAAACTAGTACGAATAATGCATTTGATTTTGACTTGTTTATATTACAATTGATTCAAGTTTATTGACAAGGATTGAGATAAGTTATTTGATCAAATTTTACAAAATCCAGATTGCTAATTAAAGTGGATTCTGGATCGAAAATCTAAATATTTATTGTTAGGAATATATGTAACCTTGCTATGCCTCTTTTGGGAGTGATATTGAATGACACTAATCAAGGTTGACAGCCTCCCATATTTAACTTTCATTAGTCAACACATTGATTTTATATATTATCTTTCGATCTCAGATTTAATATACATATAATAATTGTATCCAGAGTATTGACAACTCTCAGGTTACTAAATCATTTTACGCCTATTCTTTTATGTATTGTCCAGTGTTACTCATATCCAAGTGTCTCATTATATTTTAAACTTCTTAAAGGTCGGTACGTGTTATTAATTAATTAGTTGATTAATAATTTTAATTTATTTGAACTTAACTTAATTTTCAAGCACGTGTTCAATATATATATTTAATCCGATCTTTTATTTTCGTTATATTTGAACTGATAGGAATGTATGGTATTGGACCAATTATGTTTTACTTTATGTGATAGAGAATGCACGCAAAGAGAAAATGGTGGACCCATGCCCTTCTTGATAACGACCGATGAAATGTGCATCCTCCACCTTATAATATCTCTAGTTATCCTTAAATCCTAAATAATATCCAAAAAAAAAAAAAAACATTCGGTAACAATAATAACAATGTCGCGAAATACAGCAACAATAGTCTCCTTACCCCTACTCATCCTTACTCTAACACTGTCCTGCGCTTACGCCGGCTGCCCCGGCTACGATTCGGTCGCTGACATCTTAACGCACTACGATTTACCCCCCGGGATTTTCCCTAACAACGTTGAGGACTTCAGCTGCGTTAGCCTAAGCGACCAAGACAAAACCATCATCCTCAAGTTAACGATTCGATTGCAGGATGATTGTAAGGTGAGCAGAAAAATATCAGTTGATTACAACGACGATGATCTCGACAATATTGTCGAGTACAAACAAGAGATTTCTGCGATCATATCTCTTCGACAACTCACGCACATCAATGGCGTCACTTTCATGCTCACACCTCCGTTTAAGCCCGTAGATGGCGAGCTCTTGAAACTTACCGACATTTATGTTTTCGATTATAGTATTTTTGGAATTCCAGAGTATTTCCGGTTCTATTGTAACGATTATTTCACTCCGCCTATTCCCCTTTCTTTGTTCGACAAACCGGCTACCTGTGATTCCGATGGTGCGGCTTTCGAATACCCTGGCTCAGCCGGTGTCGTTGCGACGAGCAAGCACGATTTGCGGAGTTTGGATTATAAATCTGGCCGCTTATGGCCTCTTGTTGTTGCTTAATCCGTACAACAACTAGCATTATCCGCACACCTCTGTATTTCAGTAACACTGTGCGTTGTTAGTTAGGAGTTATTTGTCCCTTTAATTTAGCTTGAACTCTTCTATGGTAATTGTAATTAAAGTAAAGTTTGGATAAGTTAATAAGTGGCGAGTGTTTAGCTTCTATATGATGTACTATAGTATACTGTATTTGTTCAATTATAATATTCAATAGCAACCACATCTTTTAATTAAAACTAGTATTTTGGTCTGGCGTCGCTCGGGTCATATAATTTCCTTTTATTTTATTATGTCGATTCATTGATTTTCATTTGTTTTTATATATGTGAAATGTGATGTACAATATAGTGAAATTGCGATTGTAAAAATAACTGAGTAATTTTGAAACTAAATAAAAGAGAAAATATTATGTTTCTCCTATTCCATAATTTTCAACRCATTTGAATTTTTTCTTTCCACTACTCACATGTAGATAAAATCTTATAGATATCTTTTTTTTACGAGGATAAAATCTTATAGATATCAACATGCAAATAGAATCATCTACATATTATTTTGTTTGTACTTCAAAGAATAAGGGACGCATGAAATTATTTAAAAAATTGAAACAACAAAACTAATACTTACGTAAAAAAAAAACTAAACTAATACGGAGTACTTCGTTAGATTAATGGTTTAAATTAAAAGCTTTCTAAAAAATGTTTAAAATGTGTGTAAAATCATAAAAACATTAAAGCAAATTGTTGAAAAAACTAAATAGTGATATATTAAGTGCGCTTTAGCCCAATAGAACAATATATATTTTTAAATGAAATGTTTAAACACTAAAAGATGTTGTTGAGTTGTAAAACATATAATTGTGCCTATACTCTTGAGTTCGAACCTTTAGTAAAACAAGGACAATGTGGCGCATGTACAGAGAGTTTGAACCACGTGACTTTTGACGGTGTTCGAACATCTTTTATTAATATTTGTAGATATCAAGGTGACTTGTTGAGTAGAAGGAATATATATGGATCTCATTTTTCCATTTTTGTTTAGGCTGGCCCAAAAAAAGAAGATATGGGCCAAAACAAACATAACATAGCCCAAATACAAATACTACTACAACTATCTTCGTCAAAAAAAACATATTATTTCCATTCAAAATAGTTTCTTTGATACGGTGTATTGTTTTAGTTTTGACGAACTTTCAAACTATTGTTGTGAATGAGTTGTTTTTTTAACGTGATAAACAAATTACTCTAACTCTTGTCACTGTATTAAAGGTGCATGTGTTTGATTGATTTGGGCCAAAATATGGACGACTCATAAGTGAGAGGAGTGTGAAGCTTCATAAACAACCCTTGTTAATAGTGGCTAATGTTATCCTATATCCTACATTGAAATTATTGGAGATATTGTGGTGATAAATCTCACATTTAAAAAATTCAAAAATTGTTAATACTTTAATTTATAAGGCTAAGGATACTCGTCTCATTTTCATATGATTTGAGATAGACATTCTTAGTCTTGTGAAGTGTACTTTATTTTCTATAAAAGTTTACTCTGACCCATTCTGACCAACTTATTGCTAACTTTTTTACAAAATCCTTGGCAATCATAAGTTGTTTGTGTTACTCCAAAATTTGGACGTTTGTGAATTGCATGCTCCAACTTTAAGTATTAGAATTTATTTTATGTCGTTAGTACTTAATTAGTATACATGGATAAATATGCTATCTTACATAAAAGCTTCTAACACTCATAAAAGTTGATATACTTGTAATATAAAGCTGCAGATGACAAAGGTCTTATTCTCGTCAACTTATTTCAATAAGTTTTAGTAAAAATAAGTTTAATTCTGTATTAATAAGTTCAGTCTCGGTAAAAATAAGTTCAGTTCAGTAAATATTAGTTCAATTTTTAAGAAATTTGTTAAGGTTTCAGTAAAAATAAGTTCAGCTAATACCTAAAAATTAGTTCAAAAAATTTCAATTGACGAGAACAAGCCTAAGATAAGGAAAACATATGACACCACCAATTCTTCTGAACCACTAATATGTTCAAAGAAAAAAGAGTCCAATTAATTATTAAATCTAACGTACAAAACGTGGTTGCATATGAAAGAATGCTCAAACAACATTATCTTCGGAGATAGCACACAATTATTGATCTGGACATGTTTGTCGATCATGCAATTAATTTTGCGCTATATTGTCATGTGTGTGGTTGTATTTCTTCGAAGACTACTGCTAGCAAATAAAATATTCGTCCTACATTGTATATACCCACTATCCAATGATTTAATTTCTTCGTTTTAGTTTACGGAAAATGTTGGTATATTTAGGGTTGACAACTGTACTGATTCTTCGATACGGTATAATAATTTAACATATAAGTGTGTAAATAGGTAATCTTGAGCACGTGCTCGAATTTTATTTTTTTTTAAAAAATTGAGAACTATAAAAAAAATAGAATTATTGAAAAAATAACACAATCATTAATTAAAATTTTAAAAAATAAACTAATCAAAACTGTTTTATTTTTTTAAAGTTCTAAAATATAGCTATATATGTTCATTTTTAAAGGAAAATGATAAGATCCAAAAGTGTAATATGATTAAAATGATCAATCAATAATAAATCATCAAGTTTTCAATTTAAAAAAAGTAATCAATATAACAATATTACTTTAAGTATTCTAAGAAATTGCTAATGAATAAATGTAATAAATTATTTAAATAAATGAAGAAACAATGAGACTTATTAGATGGTGATAATTGAAGTTCGGATGGTAAAATTCATTATGGGATATGCGTTTATACTCGTAGTATCATTGGCTTTTAGTGCTGGGTTATTAATAATCGTTTAAGATTAATAGTTCAAAAAGAGAGAATACTCCGTTGAAATTTGTTTTGAAGGAGATAAATAAAGGGAAAGAATAAAGGAGACTAGTATGGAAGAAAATAAATTTATATTTTGTAGATAGTTTATTATTGCATAAAAAAGGAACGCAAATACTTTTAAGTTTTCATATATACTTCATCCGTTTCAGGATACTCGCTACTGTTAAACGGGCCTAGGCCGCACCCATCACGGGGAGTGCAAGTCCACATCACAAGACTAAGGAGGTTCCACCTCAAAACTATATGGCAATGAGGGGAGTAGTCCCTTAGCCTTATATAGTGGTTTTAATTCTCGAATTCTTTCGATGTGAGATTTATCACCACAACATTCCCCTTAATTTCAATGTGGGACAACACATTCACTCACATATATAGGTTGTTCATGGGCGCAATAGCTACATATCAAAAGTCACAGACTCCTAGTATAGGTAAAATTTTAGGGAAGAAAAATACATAGAGAAAGAATAAAGGAGACCCATATGAGATGAGAGAGATAAAGATCGAGAGAATTTTCCTGAAAAAGAAAGTGTAGCAAGTAATATGAAATTTCTTTGAATAGAAAGTGTAGTGTATAATTTGAAATGGAGGAAGTARATCTAAATTAAAAAGTAGCAAATAAAAAAAGGAAGAAGATTACATTGAATAACGATGAAATATTTAATTTGTACGGAGCGAGGTATTTGACATGCTAGCTTATTGCTAGATAATATATAACTATGGTCTGGCTATATGTTTAATTCGTCTAAATTTTTCTGATCTGAATTTTTTTATTTGAATTTTTCTTATCTACTCTGATCTAATTTGAAGTTTTTTTATTTGATCTTATCTGAACTTTTCGTACTCCCTCCTTTACAAATTAATGGGCAACACTTCATTTTGCACGCTTTTTAAGGAAGTGATTTAGGGGGTGTAAACGAATAAATTAATCAAAACAATTTTAAGATTAGTAAGTTATTATCCCTTTCTTGCTTGCTTGTGTTGGAACCATTTCGATTAATTTGTTTGTAAACACTCTTAAATTGCTTCCTTAAAACGTGTGCGCGTACACGTACATGCAACTACATATCACTTCTTCAGAAAACACTATCAAAGCTTACGCATGATTGCATGCATTACGAGCATATGAATCCCACGCAACACATCTTAGATCTAGTACACGTTTTTCACATAATTAATATTCCCTCCGTATCAATTTATCTGCAACAATGAATATTATTTTATTTGTTACATATATTAATTGTCAATTGTCACATTATACCATAGTTATTATCACATTATTCCCCAAATTGTTCATATATAATTATGATATACGTAAAACTCTGTGGCCTTGTTTGGAAAGTGGCTTTTTCCTTGGCTTTTGGCCTTTTGCTTTGATCAAACAGCCAATAAAAGTGTTTGGTGTTTGGCTTTTTCACTGGCTTTTTAGCTGACTTTTCAACCAAAAGACAAAAGCCACTCCCACTAATTTTTTCAATTGGCTTTTGACTTTTGCTAAATAAATTTACTAATTTACCCTTCAATTATTTATTTCCCAACAAACATTCACATCTCAATTAATCTGATCCTACCACCCCATTCTTCCAAACATTTCTCTCAACTTCTCAATATTAATAATAATAAATAAAATAATTACTATTAGTATAATTATTATTTTTATTAGTATACCACTAATAATAATAATAAATAAATAAATAAATAAATATAATAATGATAATAATAATAATAATAATATTAATGATAATAATAATAGTAATAATAATAAAATGGTTCGAGTGAAAAAAAAAAGTCTAATAAGGTCATTTAAGTCATTTTACAATGTAACAACCAACAACCAACAGTTAAATTTACCAAACATGTTTTACAGTCAAACAGCTAATGAATCCAGCCAAATGAAACAACCAGTCAAACCAGCCAGAGAAAACAACCAACAGCCAATTCCCAAACAAGGTCTGTATATATAGCTAGCTCAATATGCATAATGACCATTCGAAGCTGTAAAAGCCACAATGCACGACTCTAGTAATTAAAGTGTAGCATTCATCTATTGAAATTACTAGTACATTATTGACAAGGACAAAGGACTGGTCGAGTCATAGTACTCTCATCACTTATTCTCTTTGTCTATTTATACGAATTTAATTTGATGGTCATATTCCACTTCAGAGAATATTCAAGTCGTTTTGAGGTGCAGAAAGGTGAAACGTGGTACAACTTTATGATAGGGTATATAAAATCAATATTAAATCGTTCTTCTTCTCTCTTGCCTTGAGATATTGCTCACCCAATGCCACAAAGTTTGCAGCTTGTTAGTCATTCAAATATTAATGGTTTATGTTGGTGCATGCACCCAACGTCATTTAGTATTATTTTGATAGGTATGCATCTCTGTATTTAGTTCGTGTTGTTTTGTGCACAAAATCAATAATTGATGTTTTTTTGTGATTTCCCCCCTTTTTATCAGTTATAGATGTCTATTGATATTGAATATATCTTGTCGCCTTTAGGGGAATTTCTCTAATGCCATATACACATTTACTCCTCAATCTCAAAATAACTTGTCCATTTTACATTTTGATATTTATCTGGAAGTAAGCATTACTTATCAATCAATCAAATAAAAGTGTTAGTCCATTAATTGAAATTGGCTCTAAATCAAAAAATTTTATTGTTTACAGTAAAGTACTTAATTAATGTAAATAATTGTACTGTTAGATCGGAGTCTTTTTTGTCTATTAATTAATTCAATCATCTCCTATAACATTGTTTCTTCTTACCCTATTTTTTTACTTGCCCTAATTTTTATTACATTCATATAAATCTTAAAAAGGGTATAGAAGAAGTGATTGAATATCATACATCATAAATTAATTAGTTTTTTTTACAAACCTATTTTAATAAAACTAAAAGCCTTAATAATATAAGATTTGATACATCCTTTTTGTTGGCAAAAATTGTATCAATTGCGAAGTTTATATTTTTTGCTATTATAACTACATAAAAACTATAATTGTCAATATCGATTCCAAGAAATCTGGGTTCAATTCTCATTCCCACCTTTTGCGACTCCTCAAACAAATATTATTATTCTTTCAAAAACTCTTTTACGAAGTATACTTCGAAGCAACATAAGTCAAGAATTTAAAAATATTTCAATTTAATTAGCAGCAAAATATTATACAATTGTATTTACTATTATAATGCATTTTTTCTAATTAGGTTGTTTATTTGACATTAAATTTCTTATTTATTGTTAAGCGAAATTCTCAGATTGTTTATTTTTGAAATAATAACCAGAGTGCAAAATAATAAAATATGACAAAAATATATGTAAGGAATTTCTTTTTCCAATAAATTATTCCCAAGTTACTACATTATTGGAACTTTTTCCCTCAATATTGCAAAAGTTTTGCAAATATTCCCATTTTGCTTCGGTTTGAAAACTAATTCCCAGCATACCGTGCACGTAGGATCGATATACAATTTAATCTCTTTTTAAAAAAAATAGGTACTTCGCTACTGGCAGTAGCGAATTACCTGAGAAATTCGCTACTGTCGATAGCGATTTCCACAGATAATTCGCTACTGGAAGTAGCGAATTTCCTCAGGTAAAATTTATTCAGTTCAAGCTTTTTGTAGAACAATTCAGGTAAATTCGCTACTGGTAGTAGCGAATTGTACTTGTAATTCGCTATCGTCAGTAGCGAATTTACTAGATAAATTCACTATTGCCAGTAGCGATTTTCACTAGTAATTCGCTACTGGTGATAGCGAATTTGTCTGAATTTTTTTTTTAAAAAAAATATCGATCCTACGTGGACCGTATGATGAGAATTATTTTTTATTCCAAAGCAAAATTGGAATTTGGCAAAAGTTTTGCCATATGGAGGGAAAAAATTCACATTATTGACAAGGACTAAATAACAACAGTAAGTAGCGATGAAGTCTTGGTCTAGTGCGTGGTTAAAAGAGTGCAGTATATGCCTAGATCCCCGCAAATTCTTAGGTAATCCCGTGATCATATCACTCATTATGATTCCGGACAAATATTCATATCACAAATATAGAAATGTTAATCTTCAAATGCAAATATCAATTTTCAAATGTTCATTTTCGAATGTAAATGTTCACATCCAAAAGTAAATTTTTCTTTTCAAATACAAATGCTCATTTTGGAAAATGAMCATTTGTATTTTTAGACATTAACATTCGTCCGAAATCATAATGACAAATATAGTCCTGAGACTATAGTAGACCCATTGCTAGCTAGAGCCCTTGCCAATTTTATCTATAAATAGAGTAGCATGGAGTGCATGCTCTAGCACCCCAACAACATCTCTTGCTATAGATTCTTAATACATATTCATCATCAATTCAAATAAATACTAGCTAATAATATCCGATAATCAGCGAAAATGTATCGAAAAACAGCCACAATATCCCTCGCACTCCTGTCACTTACTCTTACCGTAACACTGTCCTCCGCCCAATCCGGGTGCCCGGGCAAAACAGTCCCCGAAGTGCTGCAGTCGTACGATTTACCTCCCGGGTTTTTCCCCGATTTTTCGTGCACCACACTTCGATGACTCGTATCTCCGGGCATAGGCGTTCCTCGTCGACCAAAAATTACGATCACTTTCCGGGGGTGACAATTGCAAGGTGTTAGGCAAG
Organism: Bassia scoparia; assembly: GCA_008642245.1. Classification (NCBI taxonomy): domain Eukaryota; kingdom Viridiplantae; phylum Streptophyta; class Magnoliopsida; order Caryophyllales; family Amaranthaceae; genus Bassia; species Bassia scoparia. The sequence goes on from SNQN01007006.1 coordinate 24,732, forward strand.
TGTCCGGGTCGAAAACGTCGTGGAGTGCGGAAGAGTGGTGTCGGCGATCATTTCGTTTCGCCGACTCAGCGACATAAAGGCAGTCACGTCAAGCTCACCGCTAGAGAACACCTTAGCGGCCACTCGAATTGCGGTTAAATGTTACCGAAGTAAATGTTTATCAGTTCGGTTACTACTCAGTTTGTTAGTTTACTTCTTACGAAGTGTCTCGTAGTCCACCATTCCCGTTACTCTATTCCTCCGCAACCCCCTAAATGTGATTCGCGGTTACTTTCAGTACTTACGAAGATGCCTTGGCCGCCTTCGTGCAAGGCAGGAAAAGACAACCAAGAGTGGATGTTCCGGTGTCGAAACGGTTTACCAAGAGTTTGGCCGCGCTACAACCGCTTTGTTTGCGCATAATAAGCTGAGGTTAAGTCGTTGAGCTTGATTGCACTTCACTTATTGCCATCTGTTAGCCAATGTACCTTGTATATTATTATCTTTGAATAAATTTGCTTGCTTGCTCGCATATATGTAATGTTTGAATAAATAAATAAAATAAATAAATTGTTTTGCTTACGTTGTACATCTTGCAAGATCAATGCGATATATACGAAATTAGTTACATACTTCATAAATGATAGTGGATTTTTTGTTTTTCAAAAGAAAGCAAAAGGCGGATTAACTTCGTCAATAGCAAACAATAATAAGTTGCAACCAATGAGACTTTGATTTGTGTTCCGTTTGTTTGAATTTTTTTAATCTATCTGGTTTAATCTGATCTAAATTTCTAATCTGATATAATCTGAAATTTTTGTAGTGTTTTGTTCTATAGTAATTTTCATCTAATTTATGAATATTTATTTGCTGACCTGATTTGAATTTTTCTATCTAAAAGTGCTTATAAATAAATGAATATAAGCCTAACACATATGATTGTATGCTATGATTGCTTGCTTGTTCGACAATCCCCTCTCTTTGTAATGTAACTCGTTCGATTTAGAAAAAAACAGTGGAGTGTGATTTAAACATACATGTCCACTAATTTGTTATCTGATTTTATTTCATTTTTTGCGTCATGCCAATGATAATAACGAAGTAAAAAAGATGGATCCACGATTTAGTTTGATAACACTTCTCAGATCTTTAAATAAATTACCCGCGAAATGTGATAATTGGAATGATACAAATTCCGTCGATATTTGTGTCTATGTTTCATAAATTCTAAGCGATAAACGGTAAATTGTGAGAAAAAACTCTTGGTAAACTGTATTTTTAATTGGAAATATAATCATACACTTTAAGGTTATGTATTTTTTTTATTCATTTAAGGTATGTATGAGAGGTTTAAAATGAAAAATTTTTTAATCAACATTTTATTACATTCTGTTGTTTTATTAAATAAAATTATTTGATTAAATACATATTGTAATAATGGTTTCTATTCTAACTTTATGCTTATAATAATTGATTGGTTAAAGAGGCACCTCGTGTCACACAAATTAAATCAAGCTAAGCCATTTTTCGGCAATGATGTTCTCAAATTTCCAAAACAATCAAACCCAAAACGACAAAGATCCTTTCTTCTACAATTGTACAATGCAATTTGTTCAATGAAATTGCATGCTTTTCATGTTGGATTTCTTTTAGTTTCTGATGACACTAATTGGTACTGCCCTAGTTTGAAGAATTATTGATCATGTATTCATGATGTTTGGCGAACTTTTTAATTTAAAAGGTCTGCATTAAATTTTTTTAAAGTCTTTTCTTACCAAAATAAAATAAAATAAAATTTGAAATGTCTTTTCTTACAAATAAATTTTCCTAATAAAAAATAATAAAAAAATAAAAATCTAAGCTAGATTGAAAATAACTTGAAGGGGAAAGGTCTAAGTCCTTTTCTCTATTGATAAAGAAAATTTATACGTAGTATTTAATATTATGCATTGTGATTATTTGACAAAATTTGCTACAATTATATGCGGTGCAAGTTGTCCGGTACAGCTTCTTTCATTTTTATGTATTTTTGTTTTTTCATACTCGGTGGAACATTATGAGAAATAAAGTGTGGTTGTGTCATACGATCAATTGTACTATAAAATTTGTCCAATTGTGTAGTGTGATCGAGTGCGGAAAAAAATCCAAACTGCAATTCTAGGATTTGGCACATATCAAACCAACTAATTAACTCTAATGGACAGTAGTGTCTCAGGGATAAGATTTGCTGGTCAACTTTTGGATAACTTCTCCTAAGTCTTTGATCAATAACCAGAAAAATTCAAGGTTTAATTTGTGTTTGGCACTATTAATATGCTTCACCAATTGGCAAAAGTATGAGTATTGTAACAAATGTATCAAACGTTTTAATTATTTAGAGAATACTCATCAAGCAACGTGGATGGGATATAGCAATTGACTTGGACATGTTTTGTCGATGTATTACATTTTTGTTGTGATCAATTGATTTTACGATATTTTTAATTTTTTTTTATATGTACCGAGTAAGATAAACTTTTCTATCAGATCGAAACCTCATAGGTCAGCAAAACAACCTGACTTTGTAGAATTGCAATTTTTGCAATTAGAATATTTTGTGATCGAGTAGGGAGCGGTAAGGGAAATCCCTACTTCCAAATTAAAGTATAACTAGTAGGGTTAATACTTGGTTTAAAAAAAAAAACCTTGTATTTAATACTCCACTATCTAGCAAAAATATTTAGCACCAAAAAAAAAAAAAAACATAGTGAAACATTTGTCCAACGTCAAAATAACTCGTATTTAGTATTTTCATTAACGTCGAGCTTTGTACAACATAAGGTGTGGCTAGGTTTGTGCATTATTTTTTTAACCATTATTTATTATTCATATTAGTAACATAATTAGTCATAAAAGTAACTTAATTTAATCCATAAACCACCTTGTGTATGTTCATGTGAGCAACCCCATTTTATTTTGGTCATTAGAAGAGTAATTTTACTTCTTTATCGATGGTAATCCAATTTCTCGATTAAAGTAATTAACCGCATATGTAAAGTTGTCACGCCATCAACAAGTTGTGACTAACCAGTAACCATATTGCTCCCAAGCAGCACTTCTATAGCTCGTTCACATTTAAGCCAGGTTCATATAATATAATTATACCACAATTGTTACAAATTAAAATTCACGGAATTCGAAAGTTTTTACTCCACATTTCTAGTGGAAAAATCGACATATAATACAATACAAATACTTCGGGTTCTGAAAAACACGCATCATTTAGTACGAAATGCTTCGTGGCTTACCCGTATCATTTATAGCTCGCTCACATTTCGTGAAGTAAAATTGAGTAAAAGMTTCAAATTACAGAATGAAGAACGTAATTTAACATTTGCGTAAAAGCTCAGCAAGACTACATGACCATTCCAACCCGGAAAAGCCACTGTGACTCATTGTAATCTCATAAGGAGTATGATTTCTTGAAAAGGAATAATTTTTGTCCGTTAATATGAATTTCATTTTATTGTCATATTCAGCTTTAAAGAAATACTAGGTAGTACTTACTTTCTTCACCAGAGATAAAATGGTACGTACATCAATAATTGAACATGTTGGGGCCCGGATCAGCTCACATTGTCGGACACAACGCACATCGTCTTAGGAATATAAGAAAAGATAATAAGGAAAATATACGTATATGATAAATATTTCCATATGAATATGAATAAAGAATATTGTTAGTAGTTTGTTAGAGATATTATATATCGTGGGAAATTGTTTCTATATTAGATATCTTAGGTGTGTAGTAAATACTATAATTCATGAATAATAAACATCACAATTTATTCCCCATACAAATTTTGTCGCTGGTATTAAGAGCAGGTTAGATTTGTTTTTCTGTGAAAAATTTTCTTGCCGTGGTTAGAAAATCAGAGTCACGACGGGTTTAATACAATCAATTTTTTTCGGTTCATTGATTCTGTGTGTTATAATCCGTTGAGTTCTTCTATTGAATTTCTCTTGTGTTTTTCAATTTTCTTCTATTGAATTCTCTCTATTGTGTTTCATATTTGTCTCTTATATTGAATTTCTCTGTCTTCTCATTTTGTTCTCATATCCTCGTCGTTCTGTTTTCGGACACTACTAGACTAATTATTCTTTTCCCTTATTGTTACTATTGTAAGTATAGGATATCATTCATTCTTCTTGAAATTGGAAAAATAAACTTCAACCAATTATGGTCTATTTACATTAACTGAATGAACTGAACTGATTGAATATTTTATGAGAGAGAGAAAATTGGTTAAGAAACTGAACTGAATGGACTGAATGGACTAAACTGAATTGAAAAATAAGCTAATGTAAATAGGCCCTTACTGTATTTGATTTGAATAAGTGTTTATCATATTTAAACTTACATCACTTGTAATAGAAATTGAAGGCAATAAAAAAAGGGATAAAGATGAATAATAACACATTCTTTAGTGTTGACAAATTAATAGAACTATAGGATTGTAGTTATGCATATTGTATACAGCCATACTATAAATATTAAATCTGAAATAATTTGAAGCAATGTCTCCTTTTATGCATTTTTTTGGTTTACTTCAATTCATTTAATAATTTAAGATTTATTGATGAAATAAAAAAATATGGAGTTGGGAATTTCTTTTTGTAATAATGTAATTACAATGACTTGTACAATAATTCTTAGTCTAGTGGTTATAGTATGTCTTATATCGCAGACTCTTATCGATCCTTCCAATGTGTAATTGTGCTACCTACTACGGCTAGCGTGATTATGTCCATATTCACAATAGAAAAAATAATACTTCGTATAAGGGTTAAATTTTTTTTTTAAAAAACTTAAGGAGTGAGGATGTATGCCTTGACAAAATTCTATCTATAAAATGAATTAGCATGAGTGCATGCTCCAATACACAACACAAACATCTATCCAACACATTTAACCCAAAAAAAAATACTATACAAACAAAATGTGGCGAAAAACAGCACATTTTGGGTCGTACTTTTCTCACTTTCCTTACTTTAACACTGTCTTCGGGCAAATCGGATGCCCGGGCACAGTCCAGAAGTGTTGCAATCGTACGATTTACCACCCGGACTTTTCCCCGTTATGTGTACCTTCAAATGCACCCCGTCACGAACTAGGCGTCCTCAGCGACAATATACGATCACCTTTTGGGTGATTGTAAGGTGTCTAGAAGTGTCCGGAGTCGAAAACGTGGTCGAGTGCCAACGAGAGGTGTCCGGGACCTTATCGTTTCGCAAATCAGCAACGTCAAGGAGATCACTGTCAAGCTCACTGCTAGAGACCCGCTTAGGCCCGTTGAATTGCGCTTAAATGTTACCCAAGAACGTTTATCATGTTAGTTTTTCCCCAAATTTATTCAGTTTTCTTCTAACGCAGGTGTTGATAGTCACCTTTCCCCGTTTCTCTGTTCTCCAACCCCTAAATGTGATCCGCCTCGTTGGACGAAAACTTCGGTTTTACGACGAGTTTGGCCACCTACTGCCGCCTCTTGTTGCGGCATAAGCAAGCTAATTAAGGTCTTTAAGCTTGTACTTCACTTCACAAGTGTAAGTATTAGCTCAAATATGTAGTTATGTTTTATGTACCTTGTATTTATGTATGCCGTCTCTAATACATAATTACATATGCACTATTGCACTTGTATTGTTTGATAAATAATTAAATAAATCTGCTTGTATTGCAAGCAGATCGAGTCTTACGTTGTACACATATATAATTATATATAGCTTGTATGAACCATACGGGGAATTCGATCTAGTATATATATACTAACTTTGTATATTCAAGGGTATATGGGTCATTTTATTCAAGTTTGAGTCCACTTTTATTAAGGGTTTATGAGTCATGCATTTTTATTGATTTTCTTATTTATATCTATGTCATTGGATATATAAAATTACTGTAGTATATATGCTAGATATACTAGAGGTGATCATGGGCCGAGCCGGGCGGGGTTCGCCTTAAAATATAGGCCCGGTAATCAGGCTCGGGCCGGGCCTAAAGCTTGTGTCCAAAACCCGAAAAATAAGTGTGGGCCTAGCAGGTTTTTCGGGCCTTTTCGGATCGGGTCCAAAATTTTAACCGAAATGTCTAAAATTTAATCGCCGAAACCCGGACAAAAATGAAAATTTCCGGCCCGGCCCGGCCCAACCCGATTTCGGGCCAAAAAAATCGTGACCAAAGCCCACAAAATTTCGGGCCGGGCCGGGATTTTTTGATCACCTCTAAGATATACTAGTAATTTCTCGAACTGTACCAATATACGTTTTAGTTGAAACATGACCATCATAAAACTTTACAATTGCTACTTGAATTATGACCATCATAAGGTCCTAGTTGTCCTRCCGATGAGATTTTGGCATAGTAATAAATTAAAGATGGAAATGTCAAGAGCTTGTGTATAATAGGCCATTGATTGGTTCGATCCGATTCAGGGGTTTGTGGTCAAAACTAGAAGATATAATGAATAGGGTCAGAACCAGAAAAATATTTTGTTGGGGGCCAACATAATTATTTAGTATTATTGACGGGGGCTAAGTATAAAAATTAGCCTAATTTTCTCTTAAAAGTAGTAATTTTACCTTTTTATGAAAAAATTAAAAATTGGCGGGGAACATGGCCCTCACCCGGCCCTTACTTCCACTATGTATGACTAGCAATTTTGACACGCGATGCGTACACGAATGAACTGAGCTCTCAAACTTAGTTATTTTTAATATAACAACTATAGAGTAAAATTTTAGAAAAATATAAGATAACATCACGTAAAATTTTAGCATCATATAACAACTATAGTGTAATAAAACACAAGTTTCAATGAAGATCGAACATTGACGTTGTCATTTGGGTTACCTTTGTAAACCAATTCATAAAACCACCTCATTTGACTCTAAAATTTCACATGACTTCATTGTTTGTACCGGAAATCACTCATATAATTTTCAAACCATTTTGTAAATGTTGGTCTGAACAATTTCTC
>SNQN01007007.1:10245-35440 GCA_008642245.1 Bassia scoparia
CTTTTTAATACCAACCTTAATTTATATCTTTTAATAAAATCAATTTATTAAATCTGATTTTATATCTTATATTTTATTGAGCCAAACTTCCACACATTAATGCCAAACTTACAATAAGCCTAAAATAGAAAATTCTAAACTTATTATACCCTGAAGCTTCTCATGTAGAACCACCAGTAGACTTCGAGTCTTGTTTCTCCAAGGGACTCGAGTTCCTTGCACTTGAGTTTCTTCCATGAACTCTTAAGTCTTCAAAGTCACAGYAGCTCCCATTCCACTCTTGGATGATGCTTACTCCATTAAGACTTAAAAACCTATTTCCTGTAAATCATATCTAACACACACATCATTCATAAACACATGAGTTTGCTTTTTGTTTGTTACTCATTCATCAAAACTAGGGTTCAACAAAGACACCTCCGAGATTGTGGCGGAAAGTGTCCCAAGGGGAATTCTCACTTCTCGTACTCCCTTCAACCGAGAGATTCTTGATACAGTTGATAGAAGGAAGGTGAAAATTCCAACGATGGATCCTTTTGATGGTACCACAGACCCGGATGATCATATGGCCGCCTACAAGGCACAGATGGGCATTCAAACTGAATGTGAGGCTTCATGGTGCACTTTTTTTCCTACCACTCTTAAAGGCYTGGCYCTCACATGGTTTAGTGAGCTCCCTTCAGGTTCCATCACTAATTTTACCGTTCTAGAAGCTTTGTTTCTCCAGTAGTTCATAGCGGGGAAGCGCCATGAAYTCACTACTATGGCGCTCATGAGTTGTAAGCAAGAACTTGGTGAATGTCTGAAGGATTACATAAAAAGATTTAACATTGTATCATTGAAAATTTCTAATATGGAGGATCTTGTTGTTTTTGCGTCCCTGTTGATTGGGCTGCATCCAGGGTGCTTCAAGCGAGATCTCATGATTCAAGACGTGAGGAAATATTTAGTAGCCATGGAGATGGCTCAATGTTACATTCGAGCCTCTGAGGCTAACAATAGCGACCCCCTGCAAAGAAAAAGATTGACAATGAAAAACACGACCGTTCAAGAGGTGATCAGCTTAATAGCGAGCATAGGGATGATAACCAAGGTGGCGATAAGAAGAGGAAATACAGAGATGATGGCAAGGATCCAAGATACAACGTTAATAGGCGAATGATATTCTTGGACATCAAMGGGAGTAATTTGCTTCCAAAACCTCGACCAATTTAAGCATCATAAAATCGTTGAAATAAGAATKTATGGTGCCACGAGTTGAAAAGAGCCCTTGACAAGTTGGCTGACGAAGGCAAGCTTAAAAAGTATGTTAACAAGGAGAATCAATAGAAGTAGAAGTCGACCAATAGTAATGACACTGACGTTATGGTAGGAGTGATTGCAGGGGGATTGGTATCGGGCGGCCCCAGCAATAGGGGAAGGAAACAACACCTGTATGAATTAAGGCATCAGGTATTGGACGTGGACAGGACTCCCCCACCGCCTTGTTCTACGATGGTTTTTGATAACAAGTCTTCCAATCCAGTCAGCCTACCACATGATGACCCATTGGTTATTGAGATGAAGGTGGCAAACGCCTGAGTCCATCGGGTTCTCATTGATTCAGGAAGTTCATCCGATATTATCACGTACGAATGTCTTAAGCAACTAAAATGTAGAGATGAGAAGCTTGAGCCTCTGTCTCAGCCGCTGGTAAGTTTTGGCGGACAGAATGTGTACCCCAAGGGCACTATACGCCTGCTAGTTAGGCTGGGCGAGAAGGGGCAAGGGCGCTCATTGATGATCAAGTTCATTGTAGTGGACATGTATACCTATCAGTTTTTACTCCAGTTCGAAACAGACAATGGAGGGGTAGGGAAGTTGTATGGCGACCAGAAGTCTGCCCGGAAATGTTATGTGAAAAGTTTACGAGGGGTTCCCACTACAGAAAGTTCTCCATCAAGTTACAAAAAACGGAAGGAAGCAGAGCGAGAAGATTTGGCGGCACCAATGGATGTTTACATTGCTGATAACTCCAAACGTTATGCTTGCCCACGTCCCATTGATTCTCATGAGGAAGTGGTAATCGATGAAGACACATTCCATACAGTACGAGTTGGGGCGAATTTGGACGAACAACTCAAAGGCCAAATCATTGGCGTGTTGAAGGAATATCATGATGTGTTTGCCTTCACGGTAAATGAAATGCCAGGCATTTCATTAGAAGTGATGCAGCACAAACTCAGCATCAAAGAGGGCTATAAGCCTGTGAAACAAAAATTGCTACATCAGGAGCGAGAACGATGCCAAGCTACAGCTGTGGAAGTGAAGAAATTATTAGATGTCGATTTTATCCGGGAGTGTCAATACACCGAGTGGCTGGCTAACGTAATTTTAGTCAAGAAGCCCAACGGTACGTGGAGAATGTGCGTGGATTTCACAAACCTTAATAAGGCCTGTCCGAAAGATGACTACCCACTTCCCAAAATTGACAAACTTGTTGATTCCACTGCAGGGCATGCCCTCTTTAGCTTTATGGATGCCAACGCTGGTTATCACCAGATCCCCATGTCCGAGGCGGATCAAGCACTTACTGCCTTTATCACTAACCAAGGGGTATATTGCTATAAGGTGATGCCCTTCGGCCTTAAAAACGCCGGGGCTACCTACCAGAGGTTGGTTAATCAAATATTTGCCGGTCAAATTAGACAGAATATTGAAGTTTACATTGATGACATGATTATCAAAAGTAAGCTTGAAACTAACCATATTACTGATCTTAGGGAAACCTTTGAGTCTTTAAGGAAGTTCAACATGCGGCTCAATCTGCAAAAATGTGTTTTTGGCATCCTAGGCGGCAAGTGTTTGGGATTTCTTGTTGATGAAAGGGGCATTGAGGTGAATCCTGATAAAATACAAGCTGTTCTGGACATGAAATCTCCCGGGAGAGACAAAGAAGTTTAGAGGCTAACAAGATGCATGGCAGCCCTTGGGCGATTCCTATTTAAATCGGCCGATAAAAGCCTAGCTTTTTTCCAAACATTGAAAAAGTCAAGATTCAAAAGGGACGGCAATGCTGAAGCGGCGTTTCAACAATTGAAATAGCATCGCTCCAAAATTCCAAAGCTTGTGTCGCAATTACCAATGGAGCCTCTATTTGTATACTTAAGAGTTTTAGAGTATGCACTCATCGCAGTCTTAGTCGCCGAGAGGAGCAAAACCTAGTTTCATGTTTAGTTTGTGAGTCATGCCAACTGGGGGGGCGGAATCTAGATACTCCATGATTGAGAAGTTGGTCTATGCATTGATAGTGGCATGCGGGAAGCTAAAACCCTATTTTCACGCGCATCCGATTACAGTCCTTACTGGACAGCCAATTCGCAAGGTCATCGAAGGGCGCAATCATTCAACCAGAATGATAAAGTGGGTGGATGAGTTGGCAGACTATGACCTACAGTATGAGCTAGGTATGGCGATTAAGGCCCAAGCGTTAGTTTATTTTATCACAGAGTGTACCAATCACCCACCACAAAGCACAGAAAGTCCATGGGAGTTGTTTGTGGATAGCTCCTCCACTAAAGGCGGAAGTGGGGCTGGTAATCTCATCAAGGCTGATTTGGGAGATCGGCTAGGGTATGTGGTAAGGTTTGGTTTCGCCGCCTCCAATAATGAAGTAGAGTATGAAGCCCCTATCCTTGGTTTACAAATGTGCCTTGCGGCTGGGGCTAAAAGAGTTGTGGTCAAATCTGATTCGCAACTGGTGGTTTGCCAAGTCATCGGCGAATTCGAGGCTAAAGAAGATGCTATGAAGATGAATCTGGTGAAGGTAGAAACTTTGAGGTCTAGGTTTGAAGATTTTGAGATCAAACACACACCTAGGTCCGAAAACCAGCAAGCTGATGCTTTGTCACGCCTAGCAAGCTCAACGGAAAATGCCAGTCTTCGAACCATTACTTGGGAAGTGTTAAAAGAGCCTAGCATTAATGACACTATCGCAGTACTTGACAGAGGCGAGACTTGGATGGATCAGATTATGAGGTATCTGGAAAATGTTGAACTACCCAAGGATGACAAACAAGCCGAAAGGGTGAGAAAACAATCCAAGTGGTTCTTTTGTCATGATGGAAAGTTGTACAAGAAGTCGTTTACTCACCCCTTGTTGAGATGTGTCACACCGGATGAAGGCGATTACATACTAAGAGAAATTCATCAAGGTGCTTGTGGCAATCATCAGGGTTTTAGAACCTTGGCGGGATAGGCACTTAGATCTGGTTATTATTGGCCTACATTGAAAGGCGATGCTCAGGAGTTGGTTAAGACATGTGAAAATTGTTAATTGAATGCCGACATATCACGTCACCCCGCCACGAGTCTCTCAACAATCATGCCTAGTCTACCCATTGATAAATGGGTATGGATTTACTTAGTCCTTTTCCCCCTACTTCTGGGCAATGAAATTATCTAATAGTCGCCATTGACTACTTCACCAAATGGATATAAGCGGAACCTTTGGCCACCATCTTAGAAAAGCAAGTACAACAGTTTATCTGGCGTAACATCATTTCCCAGTTCGGCATCCCTAAAGCACTAGTGGCGGACAACGGACGACAGTTTGAAAGCAATTCTTCTAGGCGTTACTGTGACCAGTTTGGGATTCAAACGAAGTTCACAACTGTCTGTTGCCCACAAACAAATGGACAACCAGAGGCAACCAACAAGGTGATCCTCCGGGGCATAAAAACAAAGCTTGAAGGGGCTAAAGGTTCATGGATTGATGAGTTTCCAGGAGTGTTATGGTCTGCCAAAACCATTGTAAAAAAGTTCACGGGGCACACGCCATTCTCTCTTATCTACGGAAGTGAGGCAGTCCTCCCAATTGAGGTGGGTGTTCCATCGCCGAGGGTCACCTATTATGATCATGGGGCTAATTAAGAGTCGAGAAAGGTCGACCTTGACTTACTGCCAGAAGTTCGCGGCGATGCGCTGCTAAAGTCCATTTCCTATAAGCAAAAGATTACAAGCTACTTCAGCAGCCGAGTCAGGCCTCGCCAATTCTCAGAGGGCGATTGGGTCCTGCGCAAGGTAGAGAGCGCAGGAAAAAATCTGTACTCGGGCAAGTTAACTCCCAATTGGGAAGGGCCATCAAAGATTACCGAGGTAATCAGACCCGGTACATTTCGCCTAGAGGATGTTGAGGGAAAAGCCTTACCCAGACCTTGGAATACAGACAATTTGTGTCAATTCTTCATTTGATTACGTCAATGATGGGGCATGTAAGCCATGTAAAGCATATGTCTTTGTACATAAATATCATTGATGAAATCAAATTTCAGAAATGAATAAAAGAAAATATCACGGGGCATTTTGGCATAGACTTGTTTACAAGATAATGCCTCCCTTCTATATAGACTTTGCTATCTCGTTCTGTGGTTATATTTGATTATGTCAAGTGCTTAATTTTTTTGCACTTCTCGGACCTCCCAATTTATTGGGGGTTTGATTTTCTTTTATATTCATCGACAGGGGTGAGTACAACAAAATTAAGTGTTTTAATTTTTTTGCACTTCTTGGAMCGCCCAATTTATTGGGGGTTTGACTTTCTTTTATATTCGCCGATAGGGGTGACTACTGCAAAATCAAATGTTTTGATTTTGTTRTACTTCTCGGACCGCCCAATTTATTGGGGTATGATTTGTTTTTATATTCGCCCACGAGGTTGAGTGTTGCATATCAAATGCTTTAATTTTGTCGCACTTCTTGGATCGCCCAATTTATTGGGGATTTAATTTTATTTTATATTCGCCCATTGACTCAAGTATTTGGAATTGAGTCTTAAATGTGGGGCAGTTCTCGGACCGCCCGATTTATTGGGGGTTGAGTTCTGTTTCCTAAACCGCCTATCTTGTCAGCGCCTATGTATGATACTTAGGAAAATTGGCAAGTAAACTAAAGCATGTTGGCAAAGTCAAAACAAAAACAGTAAACATAGACAATAGTTAAAAAAAAGGATCATTTCATAAATATTCAATCATTACACCAGGATAGGRGCTCGAAGRCCCAAAAGTTAGAAATACATTTGATTAAAGAAGAAGAAAAATAAAAGCTGAATCAATTGGCGCTTGAGGAGGGAGGAACGTTGGGCTTCTTTGGACCCTTGCTTGAGGTGGTAGAGACTGCTTTCTTGGGCTGCTGGATGATTGGTTCTCTAATGTTAACCACAGGGGCTTTCAGGTTGGGCTTCGCCTTTTTCACCTCGGCCGAGGCTCCTTGTGTAGCAACGTCAGAGCCAGACGCCTCAGCAGCAGACCTCTTCAAGTTGATCTTGAGGCCTGAAGAAGTCACGTTCTTCTCGCCAGACCTAACTTGGCCCTTTGAACCACCAAGGGAATGGGACTTTGCAGCTTCAGTCACYASAAATTTCTTCAGCTCAGCAGCGACGTTTAATACTGTATCCCTATTTTGGCGAATGACAGCAACCTCTTAGGCTCTTTTGGCTTTTTCCGCCCTTGCTGCATCAGTCCTCTCCTTGCTCTAACGAGCAATCTGCGTCTGCCTCTCCAGTGCCCTGGATTGCTCCTTGGCCAAGATGTCCCAAAGTGCCGCCTAGATCTCTTCCCCTTTTCCAAGGGCGGCTACCTCAGCGGCGGCAAGAACTCTGATTTTCGTCTGCTCAGAGATCTTCTCGGACATACTGTAAACTGCATCGTCCCGCCATTTCTTCCCATCAGCGCTTTCTTGCCACTAACGGATAATTTATTTGGTGTTATCGGACGACCAGTTTGAGTAGACTTTAAGTTCGCCAATTCTTAGCGGACAAGGGCAAGGTCGCCTTCAGTTGTCTTTTTTCTGCCTTCACCGTCTTTTTGGCATCCTCGATAGCTGTGGCCTTGTCTAGGGAGACTTTCAAGGCAAGGACGTGATCAGATTTGAGGTTGGTGATCTACATAGTCAGATCCTCAACTTTCTTCTGGGAGGCCGCTAGCTCAGCACATAACGTTTCCTCCTGCAGTAGAGCTTGAGCATACGCCTCAAACATTCCATGAAGCCTAGCGGACAGTTGTAAAAATAAGAAACAGGTTAGAAGAAGTGTAAATCGCACAAGTATAAAAAGAAAAAGCGTAGGATCGGCTACCGCAAAGCATGCCTCCCTCAAAGGAAAGAAGGTGTTCTTCCCCTCTCATTTTATCACCTCTGCATCCGCCTCGATCGAATGCATTTCAGCAATGGCGGTGCAAGCCCGAGTTAACTTCACCTCCGTTGGGAGTTCATTGAAAGGAACCTCCGTGTATTCCTCATTGCCGAGGGGCTCATTGTCATCACCCCCCTCGGCGTTTTGAACGGTCTCATCACCGCCCTGGTCAGCATGGGCAACCTCGTCATCCTCATGGAAGAGGTGCTCGGCGTTGCCATCATCTTCCACTTGCCCCTTCATTGGGTTGTACCCAGAAAAAGGGTCTGAGTGGGCTCGTAATCCACAAAGGCGTCATTGAGGTGGGCGGGATCAACCTGTTCCTCCTCCTCAACGCTCTCAGCGTTCACCGCCATGCTCTCAACTAGGGGGTCCTTCTTGGTGCTCTTTTTATGCATAAGGAATCGTTACTAAGTGTTAGCAGGATGTAAGAATGAAGACAATTTAAGAATGGTTAAGTGACTTACTGAGGGAGGTTGGGGATCGGCAACGTCTCCTCATCTAGATAGGCATTCATCATCAATATCGACATGTCAACTTCATCAGAAAAAGTTTCCATCTCAGTGGTAAATCTTGCCCTAGCCAATGCTACAAGAGAAAGCATAAAAATAAGGGCAAAATAAAGTTAATATGCAATAAGTAAAAGAAAAGTTGGACTCATACCCCTAGTGTATGTCTGGCTATGACCCACATAGGAAAGGAAAAATTCCCTGGTTAGGGTTTTGACTTGAGGAAGCCACCGACAAGGAAACCAACACTCTTTGCCCCCAACATCTATTATTTTTGTACAATAGTACAAGGCCATTACAGCCTCTTCCTTGGACATTTGAGGCACATCTGTGTTCAGAAGGAAGTTTGGTGGGCGGCTACTGGGTTTGGTGGGAATGTTCCTGTACGGGCGTTGGGGCGTCACCGGGCCGGACTGGGTTCGGTCCCTCTGCTCCAGGGGGTACAATTTAAGGGCGACTCGATTTGTTTGCTAGAATTGAATTCTTGCCTTTTGCATATTATGAGTATGTTTGGAGTTGTATGTTTATACTCGAAATGAGTAAAGGAAGTCGCCACGCACTTCTTTTGGGAAGCTGCGGAACTCGTTTTAAGCCTTTCCTATAATTGCATAATGCAATGCGAAAGACTCCATGTCTGGTAGTGCACCAAAGGTCTAGATTAGGGGACAAGGGTAAGGGTGAAGTAGTGCACAACCCCCCCCCCCCCGCGTCTAGCGGCCTCTACTGAGTTATTGCGAGTTCATTGTCCGAAAGACAACAACAAACAAGTTTCTGTTTTAAACCCTAAGCATGCAAAGTTACTAAGCGGGTTGTTTCACAGAATGCTATGCAAAAGTGTCTAGTTTGTTGTGGCATGTGTTGTTAATTCCGTATTCCAGGAGCCTAATGCCTGTTGTCCATAGTTTTCTTATTAGGTGTGAGAACACAAAATTTGCCGGTCTTTGTTAAAGCATATTATGGGTGTGAGACAAGCATGCAAGCACTCGTGCGAGGAATTGAAAGTTATGCCTTAAGGTTGCTTTTAATTTGAATTGCTAAGTTGTTATTAGTCAATATTGCATGCAAAGTTACATAGAAAGTCGAATCTCTAAAAAAGCATGAAAACGGGGGTTTAAAATTGAGACATTGGCCTCAAACCTACCTCGCAACACAATATCGAAGATCAAGGACGTAGCTTCGGGCCCTTAGGAACCCTTGTCGAGCCTTAGAACCCTTAAAACCTCCCAGATCTAATGCAAAAGAGTGTTTTTGAATGTATTTATGTGTGTATGAGAGAGTATTTCAGTGAGAGAGGGAGATTTTGGACGTGAGAGAGAGTGAGAGATCGAGAGAAGTGTATAGCCCGTCCAATATTTTTCCCAAGCGTGCCAAGTTATAAATGAACGAGGGGGGTCTCTTATTTATAGGCAAGGGCTGAAATCGGCTAAAAAAGGCAAGAAACTGGGCCTAATTACGCCCTTAACTGGGCAAAATTAGGCCCAAAACTGGGCGTAATAACGCCCAAAATTGGGCGCAATTGCGTCCAGTATTTACCTAATTTTGGCCGATTTGCCTTGCCTTAAATAGGGAGATCGTATAAAATAAAATCGTGATAAAATCAAATAAAATATGTGCTTGATTTCATACGATTGCAACTGATTATATTGTGATCCTCGGGATATTTGGCTTCCTCGGGATGCTTGTCTCGAGGCAAAATATCCCGGGGTGGCCCGCTTTGCTCAGTTTTATTTTTTTGCTTAAGAAATTCGTAAATATTAAACCATAAATCGAAAAATTATGGAAAAAATATTTAAAAATGCCTTGTGAAATTAATATTTTGTGTTAAAATTTAGTGAATTTTGGAGTTGTTTTGATAAATTAATTAATTATTGCAAAATTAATTAAATTGCTAGGAACTTCGAAAAAACGCAAAAATGCTTAGAAAAATTCAGAAAAATCCTGAAAAATTCTAGAAAAATGTCTTAAAATAAGTTAAAATTATTTGAAATTGAAACTTACTTTTTGAGGTGCTAAATGCGTAGAAGAGGTGCTCGGTGTAAGGGAACTTGCCTTTTTAGGGCCTGTTAAGGTCCTAACTCTCTCGATTTGACTTGTGTGTTGCAAGGGGTGTCTTATCATTAGCCTTCTTGTGTTAGGGACAAATGTAGGTATCTATAGTTCCACTCCTCGCCATGGTAACCCTTTGAGGTTGGAGACAGTTTTTTGAAGGATCTTTTAGTAGTTTCTGGTTCTGAATCCATATCAACCGGGGCCATAATCCTTCTTGGATTCTACAAGGTAAAACATATTTCTTCAAAGGACCAGAGTGGGTGTTACCTTGAGGATATCGCACGAGGCGATGAAAGAAAGGATTTGAGAAATGTTGTTGGGCACCAGCATGGCGAGGGAGACTCTATAAGAATTAGTAACTCTACAATGAAGGGACGTAAGGGAAATCATATACCTAACTCTAAATGCAGCATATATACATTTATACAACCGGGAGAAGGGTTCGTTACCGCCCTCCTTGTTCCTGGTATTTGAATGGTGTAATCATTGGGAAGGCGGTAACAGAAGGTTAACTGCCGCCTATGTTCTTCTTGACCTAACCAATTCCTTAAGTGAATGACTACGTTATAACCTTTAGCCCTAAGGGCGTTGGATGTGGATGCTTCAGTCCTGGGCGATTCGGCGTCCGATTACGGATCGTCATAAATTACTCGCACCATCTTGACAACGGCTCCTGAGGTTATAAAACGATTATAGAGGTCAGTACAAATGCCATCTTTAGGTGATTTGCGGGCCATAGTTATTTTACCAAAAACAGGCTCTATAAGTTCCTCCTCTTCCTTAACGCCAGCAGTTAACCTATCACTAGTGCTATTACCACTAGTAGGGGGGCTATCTACAGGAAGGGCGACAGGAGTATTATCGGCGTTATTAGGGTTTTCAATAATCCTAGCATGGGGGTCCTTATGCTCATGACTACACCTAGACGCCCATTTCCTATTGTGAAAAGTGTCATCTTCTATTTCACACTCAATGTTTTGAAAGGTTAATCGTGACATGTTTAGAGGGGTTAATTGAGACATGTTCAAACTAAAAGGGGGTTAAAGGTACAGTACCTTTGATAGAGGATAGTTTGATCGAGTAACCGGACCGCCAACTTTAGTCAATGACAAGCCTCCTATTGAGATCGCCTTACTTGGAAACGCCTTCAGCAAACACTTGTGATTTCGGATGTTCTAGGAACTTAACTTAAGAGATTGATGAGATTTTGGGATTTTCGGGGATGAAAAGAAGATTTTCGGATTTTCTCTCTCTAGAGCGTTTAGTTGAAATGAGTTGTGAAGTGAGGCACACTCCACTTATATAAAGAAAACAGCACTCATAATGGGCTTTCCGGATCTAAGGCCCATTAAGGAGTATATTTTCAAGAAGATTTATACGGGTTATTATACAAATTCAGGTATAATATTGTATAACCGCGATATTCTACCTCGAAGCAGATTTATGAATTTTGTATATTCCTTTACTTAGGAATAATTTTGGATTTCTGAAGGTGGACGAAATTCCCCTAGTAATCGCCATAAAAAAAAACATTAACCTTGTGGGTTAATCGCCTTCCAAGTCAGGATTAACATCCACGGCTTAGGCAATGTGATGAGAAGTCGATGATTTCCATCTCTAATCGCCTTGGGGCTAAGTAATTCAGGTTTCGGTCCAGTTCTCGGACCACCCAATTTCTTGGATATTAGAAATTCCTTCTAATCGCCTTGGGGCTAAGTACCCCAGGTTTTGGTCCAGTTCTCGGACCGCTCAATTCTTGGATGCAAGTAATTCCTTCTAATCGCCTTGGGGCTAAGTACCCCAGGTTTTGGTCCAGTTCTCGGACTGCCCAATTTGTTGGATACAAGAAATTCCTTCTAATCGCCTTGGGTCTAAGTACTCCAAGTTTTGGTCCAGTTCTCGGACAGCCCAATTTCTTGGATACAAGAAATTCCTTCTAACCGCCTTGGGGATAAGTACCTGTAACGGGAAAACTTTGAGCCTAACGTTTTTTCGTAAGTAATAGGACCAAAATAAACCAGCACCAGTGTCTAGATAAATCTAGACCAGCCTTCTCACAAATGCAACACACAAAAATACGATTGAACAACAAAAAGCACAAGCACACTTTTATTACTTTGAGTAGAGAGAATACAAGTACAATGCTTAGCCAAYTCTACTTGCCAAATGCCTTGGTAAGTGCTCTATTTATAGGCATAAAGGATGACTACACAATAGGTAACCACCCACTTACATAAATAACTTCCCACTACATAAATAACCACCCATTACATAAATAACCACCCACTGCATGAGTACTTTCTCTTTACATAAATAACTTCCCACTTCTTAAGTAGCTTCCCACAACTAGGTAACTACCCACTGCTACGTAACTACCCATTACAAGGCAAGACTAGGTAACTACCCACTACTTGGTAACTTCCCACTACCTTTTCGTGGTAACTACCCATGATCTCCTTGTTTGTAGGAATTGTGCCATCATGTGCTTGCTATCTCCTTCTTTTAAGGAGAGTGGGGGAGTGTATCGTGGTTACCATAACCACCCACTAAYGCCACTCCTTCCACTACTTGAGCTTTYYACCTTTTTAGGAAGTAACTTCCATGCTTTAGGTAACTTCCTTTTCCCATATCTCTACTACTCGTGGCTCATTAGTAACTGCTAGGTATTTACCTTCTCTGATCCATCTTCCTGCTCCGCAACCCATGCTCTAAGGACCATCGTACAACCAACCCCCCCTATGAGTGACGCCACATCTCAAGTGTGTCTACAACTTACATGTCGGCTCAACCAATGCTACTTTATCTCCCGGGCGTTTGCCTTACTCATGCCGACTTGCCAACTGTAGTGCATTGACTTCTACCCAAGCATTACGGCAAGGGTTGTGTTAGCAGACATTTTTACTTGCACGAAGTATTAAGCTCGGCGGCAACTTACCCATTTGACGGGCCGTTCGGGATGTCCGCAGCATCCGACTAATATATCCTCAATGCATATCCCTCTTCGAGAGTACGCGTTTGAGACACTAGGTTAGCTTAACACTACCCACACGTCGTTGTCCCTCCAAACTCGTTACTATTGCGTTGGTTTGTGTTTTGTGTTTTGCCGTCATACAGGGTGCATTCCTCTGGACAATGGCATGGCGAGTCACTAGACGATGTACAGAAGCCGTGACAAACCCTCCCCCACCCAAAGAGCCTGCCTGACGTCCTTGGGAAAGTCGTCAAGTACCTTGTTTATAATCCCTCATGCTGCCAAAGTGTTTCGGCTCTTTCCATGTAGCCTCACTTTCTGTTTTCCTTTCCATAAAACAAAGTACTCCCTTGAAAAATTTTCTTTCCCTACCAAAGGGCTCTTATGATCATGCGAGTATTCTCTCAATACTCTAATAAATTCTCCTTAGTCACAGTAGTAGGGGCTTGACGGACCAAGGGATGCATGTTCAACAAGTCCAGATTGTACGGCTTCGAATACTCACGTGGAATGTGGGGGTGACTTAATCGTTCTGCCAGTTGTAACCGATAGGAAGAATCCTTCCTACCTTGGTCATAACGGTTTCTGAACGATCATTAATGGAGGGTATCAACCCCGATGGCGAGTCTTTCCACAAATCTTCTTCCACATTCAAGATGTTAACTGAGCATTACAAGGTTCCCACCTTGAAATCAAGCACCCTACGTTCTTACCGCTGTTTCTTAATGCGCCATTGAGCCTTAGAGGCTATCCCTTGCCTCTTCATCATTTCTTACCTATCACGCGCAAAGTGATATGCAGTAGACATTGCCAGCTAACTTTTGCTTGACCACTTCAGGAGAGTCAGTGCTTGTCATCCCATGGCCAACTCAAACGGACTAAAACCCCCGTTGCACTACTCTGTGCAAGTTATAACTAATTGAGTTGTCTCCAATAGCCTAGTCCAATCTGTTGTGAGGTGATCACAAACCATCACACCTCGAGTAAGGCATTTTATGCTCCGTTTGTCCATCCATTGTGAGTGGTTCACATAGAAAACTTCAATTGTGAGTCCATGGTTTGGTTAAACAATTGTAACCGAAAAATCCGCCGGAATCTAGTTGTCGCGACACTAATTATACCTTGGGAAGGCCAAAATACGTGACTACGTTCCTGAAGAACAGCTCCGCGGGCCCTCCGGCGAGCATCTTCCGGGCAGCACAAAACACGCCGTATTTTGTGAATCATCCGTAACCAACTAGAAGCGATTATAGCCATTCCACCTTGGCATCCGAAATAAATCGATGGAGACTGACTGCCAGTCGTCGCAGATAGGGAGGGTTGGAGAAGACCGGCTACCTTCTCTGTACCAACTTATCCGTTGGCACACGAGGCACGATTTTACATATGCCTCGACATCCTGGCTCTCTTTGGCCAAAATAATCTATGGAAAGGGGCGCCATGTCCTTTCCCTTCCAGGATGTCCGCCCCACATGGCATCATGCACCTCGTGCATAGTTCGTATTGAATCATTCTTGTAGGTATGTAAACTCTATTTGCCCTGGCATATACTAAACCATCCTCTACCCCAAAATCGTCCGCGATTCCTGCCTCGATATTATCTTTAACTTTACCATAGACTACTCCAACAACAAGCGCTTCCGGACTTCTCAACAAAGTCCGATTCTTTTGTCGTAACGCGTTACACCCTCGTGCACGACAATTAGAGCACGGGGACTGCATTGCTTATGCTCCCACCCAATCTACATTCCTAAAAATCCTGCCAATTAGCTTGCTTTGGGGAAAGCTTTTTGAGTTGAGAAGTAAGTGGTACATTATTGTCTTAACAAAAAACGTTCGCGCCAAGAAGATACATCCTCCAAACCCTAAACAATGCACTATCCAAGCATTTCTCTCTTGTGGGTTGTGTATCTTCTTCGGCTCCTTGATTTTTGACTCTCAAAGGCGACAGGGTGCCCACCCTATACGAGCACTCCATTGATTGCTCGATCGGAGGCATTCGTAGCCTAAGCCCCCCATGAGTGATGCCACGTCTCAATGGTTCAATGCTGTATCGACTCTACATCGGGCTCAACTACTCTTATCTTCTAGGCATTTGCCTAGTCATTACCGACTTGGCCAATGATAGTGCCTTGACTTCACCTAAGTCACTACGGCCTAGGTTGTGTTAAGCAAGACATTTTTTGCCCGCACGAGATATCCAAGATAGAGAGGCAACTTAAACCCATTTGACGAGCCATTCGGAAGCTCCGGGGCATCCGACAATAGCACCTCTATGCATATCCCTCCTCGAGAGGTACGTGTTGACACTAGGTAAGCTTAGCACTACCACACGTCGTGTGCCCTCTGAATTCTTACTAGGTTAGAGACGTTGTGGTGTTTTTTTGGGTGACTATATGGATGCCTTCTCGGGCACGGGCCTGCATATCACTAGGTATGAAAAGCCGTGACAACACCCAGGTTTGGTCCAGTCTCGGACCGCCCATTTTTACAAGCATGTGATTTTTGCTTGTAAACGCCATAGGCACTATCGCATATGGTCATTTTGTCCACTTCTCGACGCCCATTTTACAATCATTGATTTTTGCTTGTAAACGCCATAGCACGATCGCTATGGGTCATTTTGTCCCCTTCTTGACCGCCCTTTTTATAAGCAAGTGATTTTTGTACCGCCCATTTTTACAAGCATGTTATTTTGCTGTAACGCTATAGGCACTAATCGCCAATGGGTCATTTTGGTCTAGTCTTCGGACCATCCATTTTTACAAGCATATGATTTTTCTTCTAAACCCAAGGCACTAATCGCTTATGGGTCACTTTGTCCACTTCTCGACCACCCATCTTTACAAGCATGCAAACGCCATAGACACTAAACGCCTATGGGTCACTTTGGTCCACTTCTCAGACTCCCAGTTTTACAAGTATGTGATTTTTCTCGTAAACGCATATATGGCACTAAACACCTATGGGTCACTTTGGTCCACTTCTAGGACCGCCCATTTTTACAAGCATTCAACTTTTGCTTGTAAATCATAGCCACTAAACGCCTATGGGTAGTCTCAATATCATCTGGACCAACGTTTTTAAAGGATTAAAAGCTTTGATCTGTTTTCACATAAGAAGCAGTAGATACCATTCACTTACCTCACCTCAGGGTGGGCTAAAGACCTAATGATAGATTTCCTAGATTACCTAAGAGTGCCAAGTAATTGGTACGATTTAGAATTTTTACGCCAACACTTAAAATCGGAGATGAGTTTCGTTGATAATAGATTTGACCGTGGCTAGCTGTTCCGGTCCCAAAGATATTAGGCAAATCCAGTATCAAAGAGATGCTCATAGGAGCCTTTAATTACCAAATTGCCATTACTTGTCTCCGTTGACTAAGTCAACAGAGGTATCTTCTAGAATACTCTTCCAAATAGAATTCGRTTAGGAATTCTTCTAGATCTTTCTAGTTGAAGGTAATTACGACATTACCCTTTCAACTGCTTATAAATAGGAGACTTACTCCATCATTCTAAGGGACCACATTCTGACAAATTCACATACAAGCAGTACTTTCTCTCATCTACTCTCTCTCTCTCTCTCTCTCTAATACTTTTAGACCTTGTTGACTTAAGCATCGGAGGTGATCCCCAAGGTAACAACCCCTGGACCCAATGACGTAATTTTCTCTCTCTTCTCAKGACTCTGGCRAAGGTTCCGACGAGTTCTCCGATGTATTTTCCGGCCTCATTTCTAGTTCAGATGATTCTGATCTAGATTCTCGTGTTATTAAACCTAAATTCTTGTAAAAAGGAACAAATATCATTAATCATTTAAGTATAATATCATAATCCCATAAAATTGGGTTACACCTCAAATGATGACTCAATAAAATAATATGTTCTAACAATGACAAATTCAAAGGACAAACATAGCAATACTACAAACAACCAGGTTCACGTTGACACAAACATGAAAATGAGAAAATAAGAAAAAACTAATAATCCTTTTTTTCTCCAATTTTCTCCTCTTTCCAGCAACATTTCAGAGGAAGCTTGGGTGCGCCCATTCCACCAGAAGCCTCAAACTTGAACCTTTTTACCTAAATTATAAGTAATATAAGGGGAAAAATTTTAAGCAATATAAAGGGTAAAATTAAAGAAAAATAACATTAAATACGAATCTTTTTACCTAAAAGAAGACATCCACATCGTCGTCTTCCTCTTCTCCAATAATTTCATCTTCAACCTCCTCGGTATTTTCAATATTATACTTGACACGATACCAATCTTACAAGCAAATCAAGGCTTGAACAATTTTTTACTTCAAGGAGCTACGAGAGGCAGAAKTAGTCTTTTCACYAATGCTAAAAGCCGACTCAGAAGCCACACTACTCACAGGAATAGTTAACAAATCTTGTGCCATTTTTATAACACCTGATACTTCATAGAACTTTGATGCCAAAATGCTAAGATGTCTATTTCAAAGTTGAGATCAAGAGTATCATCATCTAGGTATATGTCAAGTTGTGATTTTCCTACTTTAGACCTACTGCTACCAACAAATTGGTCATAGTCGTCGAAATAGTTTCTTGTACCCAACCTTGAAGAAGGAGAAGGAGAAACTACAATAGGTGAAGCGCCTGTGTAATGTAGCTTGTAATCATTATACAATCCATTCAAAGTTGTCATGATGAGACCAACTCTTTTAGAACCGTCTTGATCACCAAATAGCTTGCAACAACAATATTCCACAAATTTCACCTTACACCTCGGATCAAAATAGTAGCACAAGACAAAAATAAGTTGTATTCCAACCAATATTTAATCAATTTTGACAACATGGAAGAACCGTGTTCTTTTAGAAAAACATAAGGCTATTAGCCACCTCAACTAATGACGATGCACCATCCTTGCACCTTTAAAATACTAGTTTGAAGTGGATGTACCACGACCGAGAAATGCAAGTGACTTCATAAAATAACTCCAAAATCATGTATCACCTTTACTTTGTCCCACTATCTTCTAAAGAATAAAAGGTTGAATGCACATGATTTGAACCCAAATGGATAAAGAAATCCTTGAAAAAAGAGCATACCATGCATTATGATAAGTAGATTTCATCGCACTTGCATATCAAGACTCAATTTCTTTTTCCCATCCAAGTGAAAAAAATTCCACACAATCATAGAACTCCTTACTTTTAGATTGGATTTATAATCATTTTGATCAAAGAAAATTATCTAGAATATCACCAAATACAACTTTGCCCATTTTGTAACATAAGTTTTATAACAATCCAAAGCTTCCAACAAAGCGCAAAAAAAAAATCCCCAAAATAATCCATCCAAATACCAAACACAACAAGGGTACTCCATTCAAAATCCTCCTAATCACCCACAAAATTATCCTCAAGTAATCCCTCAAAAATTTCACCCTTAATTTCGAGGGGAACTATCAGAATTACCCACCGAACTATATCTAATTGAATTAGGGTTAAGCTGTTTTATGTCTAATTGCACTACTATGTTATTTTTCTTTCAAATTTGCAAAAGTTAATAAATTTTATATTTTAATATTAGAATTAAATAATAGCGTTAATCATGCTAATTAATAACTACTCCGTGTATGCTACATTCAATTAAGATCAAGTTAATAGTAACAATATTTACGCTTAATCTTAATTATCTACAAAAATTGTGATCTTACATAGTTAATTACCATTTCATAATTCATAACCTCGTATTTAATTTTTACCTTTTGACAGGTTTATAAAAATAAAATGGAATACATTATGCTAGGGCCCGATAAAAGCCAAATTAAACATAGTAGCTACTTGAAACTCTAATATTAGAACAAAGATAATACATAAAAAATGTTCATGGTTTCTATTATTAAATTGTAGTATGTAATCTTCTAACTTTCCTTCTCCTCCATTCCGATCGATCAACAAACATATAGCTTACTATTGACTTTTAGTCTACATGTTCCTTCTTAACTAAAAGCTCATATTTTGCATTTTTGAAATAAAAAGTATATATAATTTATATAGTTATAGAATAACAAATGTGGCTGGACGCGTAGGTGAAATAGTAAACCATTGTAACTACCACTCTCCTATCTTTTTTCATGATTATGTGAGATGTTGTAATAAGTTACGATATTTTTTTGATTATTGTTATGTTGAGAATGAGAAGAGACAGTTAGAGAGAGAACCATATGGCAACAATATATTTTCTTTATGTATGACATTCATGGTTACAAGATATATCCAGTACTATATTGTTTAATTTTGGGCTTTGGGCGCCCACTTCAGCGATGTTGTAATTTTTATAAAGAATCAATAGTCAATAAAACCAAACTTTAACTGAGTTATCGAGAGTTATAAAAATCGGTGGTGTCGGTAGCCTTGTGTAACCACTGTTATTAATCACGATACCAATTAATTATGAAATTAATGATTATAGAATTGTAAATACTATGAAGATACCGAGATTTTTGCTAGAAATTTTATTTAATTAGCCGTAAATATTGTATACTGATTAACTTGATCTTAATATGAATGTAGCTATACACTGGAGATATTATTAATAGCCATGATTAACGCTATTATCTTAATTTCTTATAAGGTTTCCAAAAAATATTTTTCTCATAATGCCCTGAATCACCAGGAATTACAAAAGTTAACTTACACATACCGATTTTACTCAATAGTCTGGAAAAATCCGGAACTGGATAGCAGAAAACCATACACCATAGGAGTGCTAATCGATTAGATCATACAAGACAAGGCTCTGAGAACCCTGGTAATTTCCGGAAATTCACGAGTTATAGTTTCGGTTGGAGATATCGGACTGTCACGGTATCTCGCTCGATACGATTTTGTCCCCTCTGAATTATTTTAGGGTTCGCAATGAACATTCGTTATGTAGGAAATTATCATTGTGGAATGAGGAGGTAAATTTGATATGAAAGTGGTGGTCGGATTTCAGGATGGTGAAGAAATGATAATTGAATGGAGGATAGACTGAGAAAACGTGCGTTGTTTTAGTGGAATGTGGTATGTGGTATTTGTAGAAGGAGGTAGGATTGGATAGATATTTTGAGGGATATCATCGTCTATTTTTTTTGCTGCACTTTTGGCTTGGGGAAAAGCTATAAGCAGATTGTATATAAAAACCAATTTGTGATCTAGGTTACACATAAAATGGGACCATAGAGTGTACGGTATTTGCATGAATCTGAGTCCTGTCTAGTATCACATGGATGACTATTCTGTGCGATCTCAAAATATGAGATCTAGTATCAAACCATCCAAAATATCATGTGGAAAATAGTTTAATGGAGCTAAAGAGATATTCTTAACCGTGTGTAGTGAATGAAGAAAGATATATTATCTCACACATTAATGGGGAACTATATAGAAAATTGAAAGTCTCTTATGGTGATAATAGATCTCGAAGTACGACGAATGTAAATCATCTACTTATCATCATAGAACATGAGAACGTGCCTAATTTTTTTCAAGTAAGTTATTCTTTCCTTCATTATTTGGCCAATTTTTTCTGTCTGAATATTCAGGAATTATTGAAGTCTTTTATCCAATTTGGTGTTTCTGTATACATATTGCTAGGTGTCATTGCATATACCTTTTTGTTATTAATCACATTTAAGTAGATGTGGTGGGGGAAATAAGTATATATAGGGTGATACATGTTTTAGTATTTGGTATGTTATTTTTATGTATTATTATGTCAGCTTGCTTATTGTTTTCTCGTCGTGGTTTAACAATTCTTCAACTTTAACAAACTAGTATTTATTTAAACAATTGGTGCAATGGATGTTGTGTGCATGTTTTAATTCGCTAAAATACCGTTCACTGTTAGTTGTTGTAGTATGAGTGTGGCCTAACTAGCACTTCTTAGCTGTTGTTTCTCAATCTTAAAGTGAACACTTGGTTTACTTTCACTTGTATTGTTCGTATTGATAAATAATTAATGTTGGAATACAACTTATTTTTGTTTGTGCTATCTATTTGTGCATCTCCGAGTGTGTAGTAGGAATGAATTTTTAGTGTGTGTTAATACCTTAATAGCTTTGTTTTTTGCATCTTATTTAGTGGTGTGCATCTATTAGATATTGAAGACAAGAGTATAATCATAAGGAGTTGGTATCTCAAGTCCATAGACTATACAATAATTGAATGGACATTTTGTTTATTGATATGATTAAACAAAAGTATGCACTTTTACATTACACAGGCGCTTCACCTAGTTTGTATAACGTTTCCTCCTTCTCCACGTTCTCTACAACAAAAGGTTTGTGTCAACATAGAATACTATATGTTAGAACGCGAACTAGGACCTAACTTTGATAATCGGTAACAAACGCACCGATACACGGTCTTACGATACGAGAAAAATTTAACACTAACTGAACAATTGATTAACCTAGATGTATGGATAAATTGACTTGATCTCAAACTTTGAAATATAGTAACAACGTCCCTAGCACATTTTCGCGAACGACACATCACAGCAGTCAGTCTATGAATCTCAGAGGATCATGTCAGCTAGTTACTGATAAAATCGGCTACACAGGAATTAATGTTAACTTATTCCCCCTGTGAGCAGTGTGGCATTCTTTGAGTCTGGCTTTTAGCTACCTCTAGTGATCACAAGAACTAACTTTCTCGACCTATTCTCTCGGTTAGTCCTTAGAAGTAAAGAAATTGTATTCAGCCTGTGATGTTAGAGCTTTGTAATGATCTCGGCTCACAACCGTGTCAGTGTATAGTTCATAGTGTGAAAAACAAGTATCTCCGCAGAGAGAGGTACTGAACGTGACACTTAAACAAACCTCGGATACACGAACGCAAAGGAATAGACAAAAGTACACGACGACTGGTGGCATGCTATTCTGCCTTAGGTTAAAACATAGACTACGTATCTTCAATGTTAATTCATTTCAATTCATAAACTTTCTGATTCCCACTTGTAATACTGTAGACTCTAAAATCTTTTGTTCATTTCGCCGTCATGCATTTCACGTGAGGTGAGTATTAAATTACTCACTATAGGTAAAAATCGGATTCTAGTAATAGTTTTGAGGAGAGAGACTTCAGGTAAGTGAAGGATGAGGCGCAAATCCAAGTTCACTCTCTGAAGGATGATTAAACCTGAGAACTAGGAGATGAACGGATGGAGTAAGAATTTGGGAGACAAGAGAGGAAGGGTTTATGCTGTAGTTTTTCTTATGTTTCGAATTCATGCTACATGTCATGTTTAATGTGTAGTACCCACAACGTTAGTACACCCTTGTGCCGTCTCGTATAGTATGCTGTAGTCATATAGGAGTGCTTGCGACACTATGATTCTGTCTTGTTGAATAGTGAAAGGATGGTCAAGTTGTTGTAAGATATCAGTTTTAACTTTTCATTATTGATGGTCATAGACGTTGCTTCTGAGGATGCTAGACGAAGGCCCCGCAAGATTAAGGCTATCTATGGTGGATTGAGTTTGTCAATGCAGATATTATATACCCTCTAATGAGTAAATGATTCATATTATGTTCCAATTTTGCACAAGAAAATGATTATAGAGCTTGTTTAACTTCATTATCACTGAGATACTCTACTAGGACCTTCAACCATGAGATTAACTTATCTAGAACACTAATCTGATCACTGAAGGGCCCAGGCAAAAGTGATTTCGAGTGCGAGGAAGTAGCTCGTCGGGAAGGATGAATCCCATTACGCAGTCAGAGTCATCACTACTCGCAAGAATGAAGAAGATAGAGAAGACAAATTGGATTCGGAAAGTGGAGGAGAAGTGTGTCCCATGGCGGTTTGTGCAAACGCTTAATAGGACGATTGGTGGGAATCAAGACACGTCCAAGGAAGTGACAGTTAAGTCATACGAGTACTAAAGTGAGTGAAAATAAAGGGTACTAAGATAGAGACGGTAGCGAGAGTGTGAGTAGTTCGCTTCAATTGGGAGTGTGAAGAAGAACAGGATTATTGCCCTTGTATGTGAATTTCAGGGGTCGAGAAATTGCATGTGTCCCGCTATACGAACGGAAGGTGTTCCAATGGAAGATAAGCAAAGGGCCTCAGACGTGACTGTTAACATGTAAAGCGAGTTTTAAAGAGGTCATGATGTGCGCGTTAATTCACCTTCGAACTAGGAAGGATCTACGATAGACTGTGTCCATCTAGATCGAATTTGCCTCTGATTTGGAAACGCAATGAAGTGGCAGTCTTCTAGGAAACGAATCGCCAGTCTGTTGACTGATAGTAAATTGGGACACGAGGTGTCTGGCATTTGCTTGGTAATTAGGGCTCACCTCATGTTGATAGCCTTCGAACATCGAAAAGGAGGACAAGCAGTCTTTAGATAAATACAAGAATAGATTCACTGGCAGAGGGATTTTGTGCCTAAATAAATACTTCATTGGGGATGTGCCGGAACAAGTCTAGCCCGATCGGTCCAAAATCGTATTATCAATCTGAAACTCCTGAACATACTCCGAGTGATATAAGTGCCTTTGCCTTAGCGGTTAAAGAACATTCTACCAATCGTACCTCAAGTTAAACTTGGCAGAGCTCCTGTCAGGTGTATCATAGGAACTCTATACATCTATGGATTCTTTTAAGCCCAACTAAGTCCAACGCTAGAATGTGAAGGTAGAGATGTGTAGAATGGGTATCTACTCGTGATTTCATTAGGTGAAACATTGATATCATCAAGCCTTTTAATCCTGTTTATGATTAACGAATGTCTGTGTCCAAAAGTCTTAGTATTATAGAGTAGGTCTTACCTGTCATAATAGGGTGTTTGTCGTTACCAGTGTGCTAGATTTCATTATGATCAAGCAAATTTGAATTGCTCTCTTGTTAAAAATGGGCGGTTTGTCCATAGTGGTAAGTGGACCAACAGTGTACCCAATGAGGTGTTTTGTATAGTGACCGTTGTATAGTACTGCATTTCGTGAAGCAAAGAGATCACTATATATTGATATTGAACTTGTGAGGTGAGGTCTCCGAGTAGAAGTGGTGTCCAGAATAGTAGATGACCATCAAGGAGAGCGGATGTAACGTTTGTTCTATAGTTCGTATTTGCTATGGCGTTGTAAAATGGAATGGGTTGGTCCGAGAAAGTGTGTTGTACTTAATCTAAAGTGAGCTGCCTGTAAGGCGATTAGTTGCCTAGGCGAGTTTAAGAATTGCATTAAAATCAATTATGTGCTTGTACAAATATGGATGGTCCGAGAAACTAGACCAAAATGACCCATTGGCGATTAGTGCCTAATGATCGTTTACAGACAAAAATCACATGCTTGTGAAATGGGCGGTCCCCAAGATATCAACTTTAGAGCTCTTATTCAATACGAATGGGCGGAGTCTCCAAGAAGTAATGGTGATACGTGAATAGGTTGGTTAGCCAACTATTCAAATCGGTCGCGGAATAAGTAAGGTCCTACTGGTAGTTATCAAATCCGAAGACAAGGAAAATACATCGCATCCGTGCTAAAGGTGGAGTCGGTTTCCGAGAAGCTGGGATGTGGAGCGCTGAAAAATAACGACCCATTATTGCGGAGATTAAGATTGCATAATGAGGCATGTGTCGATTAATCAAGAGCAAATGACCATATGGATCGCACATGCACTCGTCTCAAATGGGAAGGGTACCCCTCGAGAATTAGTGTACCAAATACCTGGGAGAAAATAGTATATAGATCACGCGGCCCTTATATTTTCGATCACTCTAGTGTATTCATGCCTGTTGTCCCTGTGCCGAGAGTATAGGTATATCCTATGGTAGCACAAAACCCATCACACACGTACTAAACCTTAGTAGAGTTCACGTCAGTGCATGCGACTACGTCACTACGTCGATGGTGTAGACGGTAACGTTAGGACTTATATTTCTTGTGTTTACATAATCCACGTACGCCTATATATACTATATCAGTAAGTATGAGGGTATAGTATGCCTGAAGTAGAGGAAGATAGATGGGTGGATGTACCCCGGTAGCTTATCCTACAGAATGGCCATCATGTCAAATGATTGGTTCTTAAAACGTATGTCCAATCAGGTCCTATCTTGATTAGGCTTCTCCGTGCGGGCAAATTTCACACTGTCTTGATCTTATACACAACCTCTGTTAGTCCTTGTTATACTAGATTAATGGCTCGATACAAGTCAAGGCAAATCTCAATCATCTAACGGGACATGTGCGGATTAACAATTAAGATACGGCAAACGAATGCTCTAGGTTCAATGAGATAAGCGTATGTGAGATTAGAACACTGATGTATTGGAGTACGATATCAACTGCCTAAAACACACCCCATAACACGCATTTGCAGATCTGTCGCATCTATTCACTTGACATGGGTGGGGTTGAGGCCATACGAGAGATATGCTGCGTTAACGCTCATTGGTTCGATGCTTATGGAGTTAGCTTTTCGAATCAAGAGCGGGTGGCGCTAGCGCTCCACTGTCGCAAT
>SNQN01007008.1:5972-18417 GCA_008642245.1 Bassia scoparia
TCTATGAATAGGATCCATCGAGCCAAGAAATACTCAAAAAAATGCAGCAAATAAAGATCCAATAAATTTCCAAGTTTCATGCACTTACAATTTCCATAAACCACTATCCCCTCTAAGTTACAAAGCCCAAACAAATTAAGCTCGGATTCTAATTTGACAAATTCAAGGAGTAAGGCGGCAAGGGGGTAGTGGCCTTCAGGTCTAGGCGAAGCGCTTCTAGGCATTAGGCGGCACCTTTTTTTCACAATTTTTTTCCTATTTTTCGTTTAGGTGCCTCAAAGCGCCACGGAGGTAACCCTATGTGCAGACAACCTCTATCGTCTAGTGCGCCTTGAGTCTTTTTATACAATTGTTCAAGTGTTACATAGCACACTGCCAAACTATAAAACAAATAACCTTCCAAGTGCAATACGGGTGTATCAGCTCTGGCCGTTGATATCGATTTTGCAACAACATTGCAACCTCCTTGCATCACAGCCCACTGCAGGAAAAATTTACCCCTCTTCTGCGGACATTAAACATTGAGTTATAAATAAACAAAACCTAATTGATGAATAGTTGCAAATAGTTATAGCCAAACATTTATTTAAAAACTGACTTTTGCTCTCTAATATACAACATCTCTAGTATATATGATCTGCAGGTGCAAAAACAGAACCAAATATAGTTCCAGCTATATCATTTAAACCTGGTTTCAAAAAATATAATCTAGCTTCTAAAAGAGACTTCAAATTTTCAGCTGAATATCCAATAATGCCAAGTTGGACAATTATCTGGCAATATGGTACTTCCTCCATTTTTTTACTTGCTACACTTGTCTATTAAAGAAGTTTATTAATTACTTGCAAAACTTTTTATGGGGATAACTCTCTTTATCTCTCTCCTCTCAATGGGTCCCTTATCGATCTTATATCTCTTTCCACTCAAAATAGCCCCAATAGAGCTGATAATCAAAAAGTACATCGAGTAAGTAAAAACGGAAGAATTACATAGCTTATTCCATTGAGCATATAGGTTATAAGCGAAAACTCTGAATCTATACCACAAACATCTAGCATACGACCGCTTCTGTACACAATCAGGTTTGGACTTTAATTCCCAGTAAGACTCACAAGGGCATTAACGTTGCACAGGTAATGATGATATGTCCACCTGCAGAGTTTTAAGCAAGCTTAACAAAAATCATAGACATAAAATTGTTCTGTATGGTCCAGGTGGGAAGCAATTAAAAACATTTTTAAAAAAGTGAACAATGATATTAAATAATAAAAAGTGCTTTCGATGGAATAGAAACAAAACGAACACTTATGTTGGCTTTTACACTGATGGTACAAGGCTAAAAAGCTCCGAAAGTGCCCTTGACAATACAGAAAATTATATACAGTTCTGTTGGTGATGCATTAAAGCCACACCAAAAGGAGCATTGCAACGAATTTTGCAGAGGAGAATATTACTTACA
The DNA here is from genome assembly GCA_008642245.1 of Bassia scoparia. Lineage (NCBI taxonomy): Eukaryota > Viridiplantae > Streptophyta > Magnoliopsida > Caryophyllales > Amaranthaceae > Bassia > Bassia scoparia. The sequence goes on from SNQN01007008.1 coordinate 7,432, forward strand.
ATATTCCCATGCTGAAAGAAACTGTGCCAAAATTTTCCCCCACACCACCAGAGTTGCAGGAATAGCAATAATTTTATAGCATATTGCATTTTGGGCTTTTGCCAAGAAAGTACGATTAGCCTGAGCTCTATGAATCTTAATTAGGTATAACTCAATTCTTTGGGCTTTTAAACGACGCCTCAGTTCGACTAAATTCTCTTAACGATGTCGTGAAAAGACTCTAGTGAGTGAAGCATAAAAGAGCTTATCCTGTTACAAATTAATTCGTGAAAGTCTTTCAAAAAATTTAATAATTCTTAAATACAAAAACAAATACGGAGAACCTCCCATCGCATTGTCTATAAGAAGAGAGTACTAGAGTATGAACATAGTATTGCGATAAAATAGATTGAAGAGATTCGACAGTAATTTGATACTTCCATAAAAATGGGTAATATACGTTGCTAGGGTGCGGAGGTGAAGGAGGTGGGGAAGAACGGAGGAGTACCAAAATAGTAAGATCCCTCAAAAAAAAAAATCTATTCCTAAAAATCCCACAATTACTCATTAAGATTTTTCAGCATTACGTAATATATCATACCAAGCTAAATTGTTTAAATGTTACACAAGTATACGATTCAAAAACCAAACAATTGGTAGAAAACATAGTTATAAAAACATGGATCGCAATACCTAAGACATAACAATTCTATTGACAAATATAAAGGCTACGAGAATGAATAGGTCTTTGTACAACAATATTAAAAAGATTTAGATTAAATCTTAATGGAGTAAGTAGTTGTATTATTCTTTGAAAAACTTACCACTAAATCAGAATCGCCTATGATAAAATATTCTATTATTTCGATTACAGGACATTTTATATCTAGAGATGTAGCATCGAAAATAAGAGAGATAGTTAGGAGTTTTATGAGGTGAGTTATAAATTTTGTCCCAAGTCCAAAAGAACACGAAGTAGTTATACTAAGTATACAAAGACCCAGAATTGTATGTTGATTCTATAACAGCATGACTGCTTCTCATCTTTCGTATTATTAATGTAAAGTTAAACGATGAATCGTATATCTAAATTAGAAACTTTATTTGATAAAAGAAAATACAATATTGGTTGACTAGTTGAGTATTAACTACAGCAATGAATTATAATATAGGGTCCAACGTCCAGATATACATAATGCAGACTACTCATAGCATTAGGAATCTTTAATAGATAGACCAAGCAAGAGCTACATCAATTCAAGATATTGACAAATTAAAAGCTTTAAGACTCAATATTCTTTGCAAGAACAACCAATGCACTGTGCATCAAGCAAAACGATTCAATTCTACTAGACATTGCACAGATACAAGACATAACAAAAATAAAAGCAAACACCATCGGGACCGAATATCCACTTCCATTCACCCTCAAAATATTCTCTCTCGGAAGACTGTCGAACAAGAATCACGACCAAGCCTACAAAAGATACTTAAACAGAGCATGATTAATAACTGTTACAGCACTGTTTAGCATCATGAGACATATGAACACAACACTGTCAACACTGTTACAGACACTAGACTTACGTGAACGAAGGACCACTGTCTAGAAGATGATGCAAGTTGGTGCAGGCGACTAACTACATGTGTTAGGACCTCGCACCAAAAAATCATTAAATAAATGTATACAAAAAGCCACTTTTACTTTGAAACCTATTTGCACGGGGACGGCTCGGGATTGGCTACCGCGCCCCGGGAACAAAACGGTCGCAGACGGAGTATCGGCCAGAGGCTGTCAAAGAGTTTTCATCGTCGTTAGTTGCTTGCTTAAGCTTCTCCGCCTTTTTCTTTTCAATGATTCTCCTAACGTCCTGACTCTCAGCTTGCTCTTTCCTTCTTTGAATGATTGCTCTCACATCCATTGAGGAAGCTTCATGTTCTGACTTCTTCCTTTAAATGAGCGCTCGAACATCTTTTGTCTCATGGCTCTTGGTAGACACTTCATCATCATCATCTTCGGTATGAAAACGATAAGCTCCTCGTGTTGATTGAGTCTTTGGGGTAATAGAAAGAGGCTTAGGAGTATAACGATACCTCCTAACCTGACTCTTCTCCCGTTCGATAGGAACGATCTGAGTCTCGACATGCTTTCCCTTATCTTTGGGAGTAGGGTTCTTGATCTTAGTAGTCTTGAGGCTAGGCACCACGGGAGTACTATATTCCACGGCCTGAGTCTTGGCAGGATCTTCACTGCCGGTGGCCTTGGTCTTAACTTCACGCGTGGCTTTCAAGCGTGCATTCTCTTCCTTTAGAGCTTGGAGCTGAGCCTTCATGTCTTGTTGTTCAGCAAACCGATCCATTATCTCAGACACTCCCGCACCTATTTCTTCCTTTAGCATCTCACGTGTAACATAGCAACCATCCAAGTCTTGGAGGGAAAGCTSTGCTCCCACGTAAGTACCCAAGTCTTCCACAGCTTGAAAGACGGAGTGATCCGGGTGGTTCTCTCCATTGGGGTTGCTTTCCTTTTCAGAGGAAGGAAGAGTATTCCTTCCTTGTTTAGTGTGATCATCCCTTGAAGCCATTTCTGATCGCCTCCCCACAGACAATGCCAAATGTTAAAGCAAGTCTTCGCTTGGCAAACTACAATATTTCCTCTGCTGCAGGGTTGAGAGAAGGGTGGAGGCTTTCCCATCAATGCTACTTCAAAGGAGCTGACCTTGGCTTGAAATCTCGAGATGGCTTGGCTCTTCAAGTCCCTCGGGGCACCTTAGCACCTACAAGAAGGAGAATAATCATTTTCGAATTATCTCCCCTCCGATGCCTAAGTAAGTAATCGAAGGAGGAAAGTAATAAATGCAATTTAATGTAGAGAGAGAAGTTACAGAGAGAAACGTCTATACTTGCTTAAGTATGAGTAAATGCTCTCAAGAGTAGGAAAATTATGTGTAAAAATYAGGTCTCCCATGGGATAWTTATAGGCATTTGCCTTGTACCATGGGAGCCTGGATGTGTGACACTTGTCACCATCCTAAGCGTAGTTGCATCTGTTCTACTTGTTTAAGCAATTTAATTTACGCTGCTCGATCTGTTTCCAGCTGAAGCTGTACAGTTCATGAGCCACTTGGCTCTTGACAAGTGGCGTGGAATCCCTTGCCATGTTGGATTCTTATGGCCATCCAAGGGTTGACACGTGGCATATGGTATTTAGGTGCCACATCATGTAGGATGCAGCATTTAGTTTTTTGTTCTTAATTCATTTTATTATATTTTTGCTGCAATTTTTCTGATGTAAAAAAAAACTAATATTTATATTTTTTTAAAAAAAATTATTAAAAGTTGACAGTGGTGAACCAAACATTTAGTCGAAACTGAATAAAATGTTACTTGACTATTTTATACGAGTAGATTTATCAAAAAAGTTGGTCAAAGTTTACCACCTTTGTCTCCAAAAAAAAAAGTAGTGCAAGTGAAGAGAGAGGAGAAGATGCATTGTTAAAATTTCTCAAGATGAGGGTTTCGAAAGATCGTGTTTGGTGGCTGTATGCTTATAATACTTTACTTCAGGAGATGCGTTTTGCTTATCTTTCAATGATTCTCCTAACTCTTTCTGATCCTGACTCTGCAGCTATTGTCATTAGGTCGTCTTTCTTTGAATGATTGCTCTACATCATTGAGGAAGCTCTCATGTTGATTTTTTTGTATCTTATGTATATATGTAGATATGAGCGGCATTATCTTCGCTTGACTCTGAACATCTTTTTGTCCTCATGGCTGCTCTGGTAAGGATTGTGACACTGCATCATCATCATCTTCGGTATGAAACGAAAAAACTCCTCGTGTTGATATGAGTCACTAGGTGGGGTAATAGTGAATAGAGGTTTTAGTTGTGTTATATTAGCCTAGAGATACCTCCTATACCCACTAACTCATCACAGAAAATTGCTTGGCCCGTATCGCATAGTGGTTACGCAAGAGTGACTGGTTCTTGGTCGAGGTGCTTCCCTTATCTTTGGGAGTAGGGTTCTTGATCTTAAGTAGTCTTGAGAAGCTAGGGCAGGCCAACGGGAGTACTATATTCCACGGCCTGGTCTTGGCAGGATTCCGATCTGTCTGGCGGTGCTTTAACTTCGCGTGGCTTTCATGAGTGTGCATTCTTCTTCTTTTAGAGAGTGAGCCTGAGCCGTGTCTATGTTGTCTTGTTGTTCAGATCAACATCCATTATCTCAGCGACATCTCCGTCACCATATCTGTCTATTCTTCTTTAGCATTCTCACGTGTTAGAATTAGCAAGAACATCAATGTCATCTGGAGGGAAAGGCTTGCTCACGTACAGTTACCGACAAGTCTTTCCAACAGTTGGAAGACGGAGTTGATTAGCTCTCCGTCGATGGTTCTCTCATTGGGGTTGCTTTTTCGTTTTCAGGAGGAGAGTGAAGAGTAAAGTTCCTTTTGTTTACTGTGATCCATCGCCTTTGGAAGCCTATTTTCTTGATTCGGCCTCTAATCCTTCAATCAGCATTAGCATAGAATGTAAAGCATGTAAGATTCTTCGGCTTGGCAAATACTACTATATTTTCCTCTGCTGCATGGGTTGAGAGAAGGTGTATGGAGCTTTCCCCATCAATTGTGACTTCAAAGGAGCTAGACCTTGGTCTTGAAATCTCGAGATGGCATTGGCTCTGTGCAAGTCCCTCGGGGCAACCTTAGCACCTACAAGAAGGAGAATATCATTTTTCGTATTATCTCTCGCGATGCCGTAAGTAAGTAATCGAGAGGAGGTATAGTAATAAATGCAAATTATAATGTAGAGAGAGAAGGTTAATGAGGAACGTCTATACTTGCTTTAAGTATGAGTAAATGCTTCTCAATAGATAGGAAATTATGTGGTAAAAATAAGGTCTCCATGGTAATTTATAAGGCATTTGCCTTACCGTCATGGTAGCTCTGGATGTGTGAAACACTGGTCACATCTAGCGTAGTTGCATCTGTTTCTACCTTGTTTATAGCAATATTAATTTATCGCTTGCTCAAACTGTTAATTCCGTTCAGCTGAAGCTAGTATCCAGGTTTGCATTGAGCCACTTGGCTTTCTTGACGTGGCGTGGAATCCCTGCATGTTGGATTGTCTTATTTGGGCAATCCAAAGGGTTGACACGTGGCATATGCGTATTTAGTGCCACAGTTCATGTAGATGCAAGCATTTAGTTTTTTTGCTTAATTCATTTTATTTATTTTTGCTTGCAATTTATCTGTTGATAAAACTATAAACAGGGTTTAAAAGAAAAATTAAAGTTTTGCGGAGAATAATTCTATTTCATATAACAATTTATGACAATTACAGTAAATTATAAAAATGACCATAAATAACTAGAACATATTTCAAATAAAAGTAAAGGTGTTCTCATGATACTCTCATTTTTACGGTATGTTTCTATCAAAAATATGGTTGCAAGTTTTTATACCTTTAAGTTCATCCTGAGAAAGAAAAAGTAATCAAGTGAACTAGATGTAAGCTCTTACTAATATATGGTCTATATTTTGATGATGATGTTTTGATAGCATGAATATCTTACGTGATGCAATTGTGTGACAATTAAGAGAAAAACGCGTAACCTTATTATGGTTAGACTATTGTGTAGGAATAAATTGATAGTATATTATTACTTCGTTGTATTAAAAAAAGTACTTTTGTCCTTTATTTGTGATTTTGACGTTGTTTTTACTTTGACTTTTACATTATTGATCGAGGCTGATCACTCGTACTATTACCTACAATATGCATATTATGTATAAAGAGAAAAAGTATAGATAACTCCTTTCTGATTTTGTAATGTTCTGTTGCTTATCTTCTCTCAATTGGACTTGATTTTTTAATGTTCTTGTACATTGTGCTTTATAAATCCATTTTGGGACACCTCTCTCCTACTTTTAAACCACACATTCCTATTTACCCCACTTTTCTATACTTCCCCCTTTTATGCACGTCTACATTTTGTCCCACATCACAATTATAATAATTATTTCTAATTTTTTCCCTCAAATAGTATAACGCCACAAGACTGTATAAATCGGAGGGAGTTAAGTCTTTGCTTTAATTTCCATTTTGCATTGGTTGAAAACATTTCCCAAAGTACCGCTACTAGGTTCTGTTACCATATTTTTTTAAAAAAAATTGACAAATTGCTATTAGCGTTAGCGTTTACACCCGTAATTCGCTATTGGTAAAAGCGAATTACTAATTGTAAACGTATGCCATTAGCGAGTTTCAATAATAGTCACTTATTTCCTTTGTTCGACAATTCAAAGTCCCTGCTTCACTTATTCCACACAAACCAGGCCGAACAACCATCACAATTGCGTAGCTTCCACGGACACCACTCACATTATAATACATTAATTTCTAAGTATTTTTTCCATAGTAACGCAAAGACTTTAAAATCGGAGGGAGTATAATCTTTGCTAATTTCACTTTGCATTGGATTGAAAAACTTTTCCAAGTACCGTCAACTAGGTTCGGTTACCATTTTTTACAAAAAAGAAATTGACAAATCGGTAGTTAGGGTTAGAGATTTACACCTAATTCGCTATGGTAGTAGCGAATTACTATGTAAATCGCTAATGCCATAAGCGGTTTCTATAAAGTCAACTTTATTTTCCTTGTTCGACAATACAAAGTCCCTTTTCGCTTATTCCAACTAACCAGCGAACACCACACCAACATTGCGTAGTTTCGCCTCACCATCATACCACCGCACCACGAACCACTTGTGAGTCTCCTGCCGCGCACCATGCCTTCGTTCTGCGTTGTCTTTCCCCACCAAATAAGGCAGGTGTCACCAATTCTTGTTTTCTTATTCGACAACCTAATGAACTCCACCACCACTTGCGCACACTTCCACTGTCACAACAGCAACCGAAACGCAACTTCTGTTGGTCGCCTATCTCACCACCGCGTAGAGGTGTGCTGTTTATTTTTGCCCTAATTTTTGAATTGTATGATGTTTGTTGTTGAATTGTTTAAAATTTATGATATGTTGATGCAAACCTACTTTTATTTGTGTTTTGCATTTTTTGTTGTGTGTAATTTTACTTTCAATTGAATTGAGATTAGTTTGCTTGTTTGTACTTTGTAGGTAAATAAAAGGTTGAAGAAAATAACAGGGACTTCGTAATGGCAGTAGGAACTTCGTTATTTTGTGTTTTGCATTATGTTGTTGTTAATTTACTTCAGTGTAATTGTAGATTATTGCTTTGTTTGTACTTTGGTAGTGTAATAAAGATGTGAAGAAAAATACAGGGGTCCTCGTAGTGGTAGTAGGAACTTCGCTATGAGTCGTACGCATTAGTGAGTTCTGTAATGATGATTTTAAAAACAAAACATCCAGTGGCTGTATGTTGAACATAAGTTTGATACCGAGCAATTGGGAATAGCAAAACGTTTTAAAAAATATTGTGGGGAAAAAGTTCCGTTAGATTGTCAGGTTATATACCTTTAAATTTATATTCTATTTTAACTACGTATATAATCATAAAAATATATTTAAAAGGGTGCCGAGCATAAAAAATTGTACATAGTAAAATCGAACACAAGATTATATTCTTTTAGATAAAAGCCACTTTACCAATCAGCCAATTATTATAGTGTTTACATGTTCACATAATTTTATATGAACCCTTAAATGTTATTGTTTTTATTTTAAATATTAGTTACGTTCATTTTCTATCTTCAATATGAAGTATTACATTCTTGAATTTGACGACCTTTTTTCGAATATGTTGTAAAATTCCATCAAGTCATCATAATATTTTTATGCAAACAACACTAAAATATAAAAAAAAATTATTAAATTTATAATGTTGTTCACAATTATATTAACGACGCACCGGGGCAACGCTCGGCCAAATCACTAGTTAAAGTGAATCAGCAAAGTATTACAACTAAATAAAAATGAAGGGAATACTATTTAGGGAAATTCAATGGTAATGAAAAGGGTTTTGGCGAATCCCAAATGGTAGTGATGTTGTTTTTTTTAATCCCAAATGGTAATTATGAGTTTTATTTTCATTTCAACTATGATTCAAGAGGATTTCCCTATTAAGTAGGTGTTCAAGGAGGGATTGATACGATCATGTATTTCGAATTTCGCCTCCAAATTTGGATTATAAAGGATAAAAGTGACCCGAAAAGTTATGAGGTATTTCGAACTCAAATCGAGGCTGAAATAAAGCAACTCCATATGTAGTCGAGAAATTGATATTGGTCATTTTTTGTTGATCGACCTCAAATTCGACCAAAGGGACAGCTTAAATAAGTGGCACCGAAAACCTTAAATAAGGAGTTTTGACAGATTCCTAGCATATAGCTTCCTACTTTAAGGAAAATTCCCGCATATAATCCCGGTTGGGAAAAAAATAAAAACATCATCATTAGCCATGGGATAAAAAAGAGCACGTCATTACATTGAGAACCCCAGTGGCCCTCAAACTCTCTGTACATGCGCCGCATGGACTATCTTTCTCTAAATTGTGCCTGTGTAGCCACGTCATTAGTCCCAATGTTGTCAAGCGCCACATAGGATGATGATTTAGTATTCAATTTAAAAATTTTGTTATAGTAGGTTCGAACTAAGAGTATATGACATAGTTAATAGCTTATTAACAATCATCACACATTTAGTGTTTAACAATTCATTTTAAAAATATATTGTACTATTGTAAAGCCACTTAATATATCACTATTTAGTTTTTAAAATAATTTTCTTTAATTTTTTTTATGATTAACCACAATTTTAAACGATTTTTGGAAGAGCTTTTTAAAACCATTAACTAACGATTAGTTTAGTTTTTTTTGGTTTTGAACGTAAGTATTAGTTTTGTTGTTTAACAATAATTTTAATAATAATTCACATGCGTTCCTTATTTCTTTGAAAGCAAAACAAAATAATTACGTTGGATGATCTATCTGCATGTTGATATCCATCTATTAAAGTTTTATCTACATGTGAGTAGTGGAAAGAAAAAATCAAATGCGCTGAAATACGAAGCAGAAGAAACATATATTTTCTCCTTATTTAGTTTAAAATTACTCAATTATTTTTACGATCGCAATTCATATATTGTACATCACATATCACATATATAAAACAGGAATCAATGAAATCAACATATATAAATAAAGGAATCGTATAACCCGGGAAGCCGGGCAAAATACTAGTTTAAAAGTAAACTAACATTTTTCAAACATAATATAAGAATGAAATTTATGATGCTATGCTTCATCTCCAATTTCAATCTCTTGTCCTATCCTCTCTCGATTGAAATTAGACATGTGGTCTTTTTTTTATTTACTATTATTTTTGAAATTCTACTCTTCTTCCATCAGAAAATAAATACAAGTATTAAAACAAAAAACAAAGACTTAATAAATAAAGAAGTAACTTGAAAAATTGCAAGAAACATCATTGTAGGTGATCAAACGACCACACGTAGGACAATCTGCAATGTGCCTTCACCACCGCAGTAGTAGCATATCGCACACCTTCACATACTCCGTTTCTAACTTTACGAGTACTCCCCTTTCATATCATACCTGGCTCTCTCTATTTAATTTGTACTTAGGCACGTCTGCCGTCCGCATGTTCCATGATGCTGTACTAAGGCGTCTACTGTCGTGGCCTCGGTACCGTAGTCGAGGGCTGGCGCACCGAGAAGTGAGGCCAGTCTAATAGAGGTGGTTGGTAGGTACATGGAGTGGGCTAGACTCCATAGTCATACCGCATGCACCAGCTGATACTCGACATGCTACTCACCGCCCTCCACACGACGATCACATATCACAAATAAAACCCAAGAGGAAACCACAAATAAAACCTGACAAATATACTTGTCATATTTTCAATAATGGCCCAAAAAAGAATTTAGAAATTTAAAAGTAGGTCTTCATAAAACACATCTCCTGTCTATGACTAGGAAAGCTGCAAACATATAAATGTAAGGAGCTCACCTGCCATTCTGATACTACTCCACAAACGCTGGTCGAAGCGACAAAATCCAACATATGCGTCAATAAGTATGCTTATTTAATTGAGTTGGCCTGCAAGCTAAGATTCAATAAATCTATTAAGACACCAGTTCTTCGCACTCTCTACAGAAATTCTGGAGACAGAGGAAACTATGGGAATACGGCATAAGTGGAACATTGTAATATAATCAAGAGTCTTTCATTCTTATCACCCTGCAATGCTTCACACAAAGGGATTACAAGTTATTCTTATCCTACTTCAATAATCAAAGTCTTAATCCCATAGTGGGCAGTTTGTTTCTATCCTACTCAATGTATGCATAAACTAATATCCAACAACGTTAAGGATTGAAATATCTGCTTATTCAGGTGTTTTCCCACAACGACATTCCGATTCTTTGGCCTGAATTACATTAGATGATGAAGTGTAAGACTGCATACATAATATCTACATAAATTAAACAGATAGATATTGGGGGACGACTGGGAGCGGTTCTCTCTCAATTCTCGTTTCTCTATTACGGAGTACTTTTTAAAGGGTGGGAAATTGCTTTGCACAGTATCGCAAGGAAAAGTTAAGTGGAAGAATAAGATTGACAAGCTAATACAACCAAAGATCATGGGAATAGAGATATTAACACAAAGGAAATGAAAAACAAATGAAACAAGTCCACAGGCCAAAATAAGTATTAAAAATGGTAGCAAGATTTGCAAATCTTCGCGACAATATCACTTTATTCATGAAGCTAGATATACTTCAATTTACAGTATTATGATAAAGGACTTATGCAAAGTCAGTTGATTCAATGGCCTAACGTACACAGAACACAGCGATGTCCTAAGCCTATTCCTATGAATAGGATCCACGACCAAGAAATTACTCAAAATAAAATGCAGCAAATAAAGATCCATAAATTTCCAAGTTTCATGCACTTACAATTCCATCATCCACTAATTCCTACTAAGTAAATAGCCAACAAATT
>SNQN01007009.1:0-14471 GCA_008642245.1 Bassia scoparia
TGTTTCCAAAACTCGAAATATTTTGATTTCCTCCGATTTTATTTCGTGATTTGCCTTGATTCGACGCACCTAGACATCCTTGCTCTCCAAGCAAGGAGTTCTAGAGTGTTCTAGAAGGTTCCACGTATTTCCGGAGTATTTTTTGTGTATTTTGTATTTTTTTGTATTTTCTGCGTATAAAAACTTATAAAAATCATAGAAAAATATAGAAAAATCAGAAAAATAATCTAAAAATACTGGTGATCTCAGAAAAATGTGAAGAGTGCAATGAAAAGTGGAAATTATGGAGATCACCAATATAAATTATTTTAAAAAATCCTAAAAATAGAAAATATTTAAGAAAATATTTTTGCCCCCTTTATTTGTCCTTTGCTCAATAGTTCCGAGTATGACCTCACGTATTTCCAACTTTTGTGAGTTCAAAGCATCTTTTCTAAGTCGAAACAATCGCGAGACGCGGTATGTTTCATCACTGATTACTCTTTTGGGGAGACATTTTTAGGTGTCTACAGAAGCCCCCACTTTGACTGAGTCTGGAGAGACGATAGTCTCGTAAGACGAAAGTCAAAGTATTCGATTCGGGACGGAGAGCAACTCAAGACGTTCTGCGACCCTGAGTTACCCTTTTCGCCGGTACCTGCAAAACAAAGGTTAGTTTTACCTGTTACCGCGCCCCATGCGGTGTGATTTGCTTTCCTTGGAATTTTTATTGCGGGAGCAAACTCCAAAACCCGGAAGAGTGCGCGGAACTTCTTGAGCGGGAGAAGATTCCAAAACCCGAGAGATGCTGACGGAAATTCTGTAGCGGGAGAAATTTCCAAGACCCGAAGATGTGCTGACGGAACTTCTGTAGCGGGAGAAGATTCCAAGACCCGAAGATGTGCTGACGGAACTTCTGTAGCGGGAGAAGATTCCAAGACCCGAAAGATGTGCTGACGGAACTTCTGTAGCGGGAGAAGATTCCAAGACCCGAAGATGGTTGTGCTGGATTTCTGTAGCGGGAGAAATCGTAGACCCGAAAGATGTTTGTGCTGGATTTCTGTAGCGGGAGAAATCGTAGACCCGAAGTGTGCATATATGTGGAATTTCTGGTGCGGGAGAAAATTCCAAAACCCGAAGTGTGTAAAGGAGCTGTTGTGTGAAGAAGCCCCCACTTTGACTGAGTCTGAAGAGACGAAAATCTCGTAAGACGAAAGTCAAAGTATTTGATTTGGGACGGAGAGCAACTCAAGACGTTCTGTAACCCTGAGTCACCCTTTTTCGCCGGTACCTGCAAAACAAAGGTTAGTTTTACCTGTTACCGCGCCCCATGCGGTTTTATGCCCTTGGAAGCGCCTGGATCCTCGGGCTGCTTTCTCCCTACGGCTGACCTTGGCTTTTCAGGAGAAAATGAGGTGATGAATACCTTCGGAAGCGCCTCGTTCCTCAGGTAGCTTTTCCCTACGGCTGACCTTGGCTTTTCGGGAAAAGAAAATGATGTAGATGCCTTCCCTACGGCTGACCTTGGCTTTTCGGGAAGAAGTAATGTAAGTTCCGTCGGAAGCGCCTCGTTCCTTCGGAAAGTTCCCCTACGGCTGACCTTGGCTTTTCGGGGAAAGTTGCGTGTAGCAACAATCGCGTATAGCGATGAATGCCGTATAGGCTATGAGTGATGATATGAATTCCTTCGGAAGCCTCGTTCCTCAGGAAACCTTCCCTACGGCTGACCTCGGCTTTTCGGGAAGAATGTTGCGTGTAGCAACAATCGCGTATAGCGATGAATGCCGTATAGGCTGTGATATGAATTCCTTCGGAAGCGCCTCGTTCCTCAGGAAACCTTCCCTACGGCTGACCTTGGCTTTTCGGGAAGAATGTTGCGTGTAGCAACAATCGCGTATAGCGATGAATGCCGTATAGGCGTGTGTAGGCAACTGCATGTAAGATGGGCCCTAGCCTTGTGTGGAGGTGGTGCAATGTGCAATGTGCAATGTAATGTGTTTGTGCAAGATGCATATGCATGATGATGTATTTAAACTCAATGCGCAATGATGCTTATGAAGTTTTTATATTGGCTATATGTGTAATGCAAGTCTATTCTTAGATCTAATGCATGAAATGACCAAGGAAATTGACTAATGGTAAGATGCTTTTGGATTGCGGGATGGAGCCGTCTCAAGCCCCCATTCGAGCAAAGGCGATGCTTGTGATTGCAAGTGAGCCCCCAACCCATGGGGTTTGGGTGTATGGGAATGGCTTAATTTGTGGTGTTGATGGTTGGTTTAGTGGGTGAGCCCCCAGCTTGATGAGCTTTCGAGGCAATAGTTGATGAAGTGGAGTCATGGGTTTTGGCTTAGCTTTTTGTGGTGGTAATGGTAAGGAATGAGGGATGTGATTTTGATTTGCCCAAATCGGTAACTTGAGCTGAAAGTCGCATGAGGAGAGAACATGGAGAAAATGCTGCAATGTGATGCTTTGAGGAGGATGCCTGATGACTGCTACAGAGAGATAGCCTAAGGAAGAGTTGAGGAGAGCCCCTTAAGGTGTATGAAAGAATAGGCTAAAGGTTCAAGAAAAGACAAGGCTAAAATTTGTGACTAAGGGTAAGTAAATGAGGAACTGATGTGGTTGGCTACATGATGTTGGTTCAAGCTCGAGTCTATGTCGGGTGCTACACTAGGAATTAGTGCTTCTAGCCTTAAGAGAATCAAACTATATGAGAGAATGGACCTCAGAATGTTATAGAATTATTGGGTCGGACCTCGAGAAGAGGCTTCCTACGTATCCTTTTGGAATCAGACCGTCGTACTTCTTGTTGATGATTTGGACAATGCCTCGTGTGAGAGGGCTTTTGTGGTTGTAATGTGTGGCTATGGTTTGAGGGTTGAAAAAGGCTCGATGATCCCACGGTGTGCAGTGTGCCTTTTAGACTCTTGCTTTTTTATTTGATTTGGGCTTTGAGCTTTGGATTTGCATTGGATTTTGACATTGATTTGCATTTTTGATGACTTTTGTATAACTGGCATTGAACTTTGATTTTTTGCTTTTTTGCTCATTTTATTCTTTTCTTTTCTTTTCTTTTCTTTTGCACATGTCTTTTCCTACGCACCGTTTGATCCAAAGGGTTAGGCAGATGTGGGTGATGAAAGAAAGATAGGCTGAATGATAGTGTTTATGGCTCAAGGGGTTGCAAGGGATTTTGATTTGATGAAGGGAATGGAGGGAACAGGTTATTTTGTGGAGCTATGAAAGAAGGCCTCTCTTGGCAATGTCCATTGAATTGTGAGGTCGATTATTAATTTGATTCCACTAAAGTTAGAAGCACAAACTATATGGAGGCTAGAGAGGATGTGAAAAAAGAAACTTTTATTAACAACAAAAGAATTTATTACATAGAGGCTAATTGCAGAATTTGATCCTAAACCTAATGACATAGACCCGAAATGGAAAAAGAAATGATACATAGTCTAGGGAAAGGGACTCTCCGACTCGATCCTAAAGCTAAGACTCCAACTGACTCATGTGAATTGAAGAAGATCATTCTCTATGTCCACTCCAATGTCGTAGACCTTTGCGAATGTGGTAAGGCCTCGATACTTGAGATGATCTTTGTATTCTGGCTGGAGGTTAGAAATGAAGGTCTTGACCATCTCTTCTTCAGTAGGAGCGGAGACTAGGGTGGCAGCAACTCCTCTCCATCTAGTCAGATAGGTAGTGAACCCCTCGTTCTTCCCCTGGTTAAGGATTTCAAGCTCTCGGAAGGATGTTTGGGTCTGAATGTTACCCTTGTATCTTGCCATGAATGCGTGGATGATGTCTTCCCAAGTAGCTATTTCTTTCTCAGGAAGTGAAAAGAACCACTTCTGACATATCGGTTCCAAGGAAAGGGGAAAAACCATTGGAAACAAGGCAGAGTCAATCCCTTTAAGTGCCATGGTGGTCTTAAATCCCTTTATATGGAATCGAGGGTCATCAGTCGGCTTGAACTTGGGTATGTCTTCGGCTGAGAAATCCTTTGGCAGTTTGGTTGAAAGGTTGGGGTCAAGAGGAGGTTGGTCTTGGTAAAAGGTGGGGTCGATGGCTTTTTGGATTGCCTTTTCAAACAGCTTGTCCAAGGAAGAGCTCGAGGTCAACTCCTTGATCTTAGCTTCAAGCTGTTGAACTTGCTCGGCAAGCTTTTGGAGCTTTTCTTGTTGGGAGGCCATTTTGTGGTGTTAAGGCTAGTTGGAGGATGGTTGGGTTTGGATTGGGCTTAGGGCTCAAACTCTTTGGGTCGAGCAAGGGCTATGGAGACGACTTCACCCTGTTTCAAAAAGAAATAAACCCTTAGTGAACTTCCTTGGTCATTATTGAACATATGGATGCAGATGCAAATGCATGTCCTAATTCCATGGTCATCTTTCCTAGAATGAATGTATGAATGCAAGGTGCCCTTTCGTTTTTTGAATTTTTTGCTTTTTTTTTTTTTTTTTTTTGTGTTTTTTTTTGTTTTGAATTTTTTTCTTTTTTTTTTTGAAAGGGCACCAAACGACATTGGGATGTATGATATGCATGTGCCTAAAGAGGTTAGGGTCACGCCTAGAGGTCGAGCCTATGTTGGCTGAAGGTAAGGTCAATCCTAATGTGAGTCTAAAGTCAACGTCTAAGGTCAAAGTCTGTGCCTACCCTAGTAGTCAAGGGTCAAGACCTAAGGTTCAAAGTCTGTGTGGACTAAGGTCGAAAGTTTGAAGGACAATGTCCTAGTGAACTATGGTCACAGACTGAGGTAGAGGTCAACTAAAGTCACTATGGGCTATGAAATGCATGATGTGAACTAAAAGATGACCATGGACTATATGAAAGTGTTGTGTTAAGGTCTAGAACTGTACAATGACTAGGACCCATACATGCACATATATACAAGACACGTGATGACAAGTCAACTATGGTCGGTCTAGGTTAAGTCAAAAGATGTACCATGCCTAAAAGTAGAGCTTGGTCCAGTTTTCACCACTTGCAATTAGCGATGTATGGCCAAGATACCCCTTATGCACACGCATCAGTAACACGTGCACACACGGCATGGGCGGGATAGGACTTGCCTTAGCCATGCGATCAATTAACCACATGCAGCCAAGGTAGTATCCCCCCTTATGGTAGTCTCGAGCATAGAACATGCCCATATCGAGACCAAGGTGCCTAAGTTGTGACCTTATGCGCGGGGTCACATGCAAAATGCAACAAAATTCAATAAACGTGATGATGGAATTACGAGACTTTTCAAGTCTGTCCACTTCACCTAACGGTGATTATCCCCAGTGAAGTCGCCAAATTGTAGGACGTGGGCCGCGCCCTCGCGTATAGCGGGCGCGCGGCTTGGTACTACATCGAGGTGCTTTGCGTGGGCTTGAGCCACGGAACCCGCACGTGAGTGCGTTGGGGTAGTGTTGTCGAGTAAGGGGAGTCGCCACCGTGCCTATAAAGGTTATTCACGGACGCCCGAAACGTTGGTGCCAAATTAATGGCCCCACGTTCTGATCCAGTAACCAGTTCGTGGGTTCGGGGACATGGTACGAATCAGATCTGTAACCCAATTCGCCCGCATGTAGCGGCCTCTACTCGGTCTCATTGCAATTCCATTCATCACGGTTATTGAATGCACATAACTTACGTTTTTAGCACCTTAGAAGCGTACTAATCCTAAAGATTACTACGAAAGTGTGTTTCTATTATGCACAAGAGACTACCTAACCTAGAAATTGTGACCACTTTGCATTAATCAAGTTAAAACGGTGCCTAAAAACCGGTTGTCCATAGTTAATCTGATTTTAAAGTGATTCACATAATTTCCGGTCTTTGTTTAGCAAAATATATACAAATGATACAACAATGACAATGCGAAGTATATGAACTTCAAAACATATATACAAACCAATCTTACCCTAAATCTGCAAACAAAACAAAGGTTAGTTCGTAATAAGAAAACGAGCGAAACGAATCTTCCGCCTTGAATCGCTATATAAAGACAAACAAAACAAATGTTAGTTTATAATAAAAAACGAGCGAAATGAATCTTCCGCCTTGGCTTGAATCGCTATACAAGGATAAGAAATCGTTAGTATTGACAAGTGATAATAATAATGAAAATGAAATAAAAAAGAATGAAAACAATGAAAAACGTTAAAAACGTTAATGACAATCCTACATATTTACATGGAACAATTAAATAGTGAGTTTCTACATGTTTGTTAATTAGATCGAAACTCGTAATAGTTATTAATTAGATTGAAAAAGGAGTATGTTTAATGGCGAGTAATCTCAGAAATAAACCTTGTTATTGCTTGTTGAATCGAAACAGAATCGATGCTTTGAACTCAAGAACGAATGTGTTTAGAGTGTTTGAGAGAGTGAGAGAGAGAATACGCAAGTTAAGGACAGAGAGAGAGAGAGAAATAGACGTGTCTGTGTCCGTGTGTGTCCGGAATGAGCAAGGCAGACACGTATTTATAGGCACGAGGGGAAAAACGAGGGAAAAAACCCTGCGTATATACGCAAGCCTCTGCGTATATATTTTTTCCAAAACTCGAAATATTTTGATTTCCTCCGATTTTATTTCGTGATTTGCCTTGATTCGACGCACCTAGACACCCTTGCTCTCCAAGCAAGGAGTTCTAGAGTGTTCTAGAAGGTTCCACGTATTTCCGGAGTATTTTTTGTGTATTTTGTATTTTTTTGTATTTTCTGCGTATAAAAACTTATAAAAATCATAGAAAAATGTAGAAAAATCAGAAAAATAATCTAAAAATACTGGTGAGCTCAGAAAAATGTGAAGAGTGCAATGAAATCTCAGAAATAGATCGAAACTCGCAAACCAAGACAACCCTTGGATGTGTGAAACTTGTCAACCATCCATACCTCCTTGTGTTCCTTACTACTGTTTTAGTGTAGGAACGTCGGTTCTCTGTCCTGTTTCGGCCCAGATTACCTAAATTAGTAGCGCTTGCCATGTAGATCGCTTTGATCCAATATTTGAAGGACTCGTGTACAAGGATTTTCCATGTCACATCAATTATTATTATTAATATTATTATTATTATTATTATTATTATTATTATTATTATTATTATTATTATTATTATTATTATTATTATTATTATTATTATTATTATTATTATTATTATTATTATTATTATTATTATTATTATTATTATTATTATTATTATTATTATTATTATTATTATTATTATTATTATTATTATTATTATTATTATTATTATTATTATTATTATTATTATTATTATTATTATTATTATTATTATTATTATTATTATTATTATTATTATTATTATTATTATTATTATTATTATTATTATTATTATTATTATTATTATTATTATTAATTATATGATTCATACCTGTTTCCCTGCAAAACTCATCAAACTTGTAATTTTCAAATTCAGTTCCATGACCAGACCTAATATGAACAATTTGAAATCCACTTGACTTCTGGACTTTCTAGGCAAAGGCTACAAACTCATCAAAAGTTTCATCCTTACTAGCTAAGAAAATCACCCAAGTAAATCTTGAATAATCATCTACAATAACCAAGACATACCGTTTACCACTTCTACTTTGAATTCTCATTGGGCCCACAAAGATCCATATGAATCAGTTCTAATGGTTGCTTAGTTGTTATCATGTTTTTACTTTGGAAGGATGACCTGATTTGTTTCCCCCTCACACAAGCATCGCATATGTACTCAGCAGGGAACTTGACACTTGGAAGTCCAATTACCGAGTTCTTTGAGTACAGCTTGTTCATGTGAGAGAAACTTGCATGACCAAATCTTTTGTGCCATATTAAGGCATCATCCTCAATCACACTAAGACATGTCAGGTTGTTCCTTGGGACAGTGTTGAGATGTATAAGTGTTCCCTCTCCTGTTCCCTTGAAGAACAATTAGTCCAGTGTGGTTGTTGATGATATTACAATTTTCAGTAGTAAATTTAATTGTGTTTCCCTTATCACAAAATTGTGAAATACTTAGCAGATTATGTTTTAAACCCTCGACTAAAAATACATTATCAATACAGTGTGAACTGGACTTACCAACTTTACCTTTGGCTAGGATATCACCTTTCTTATTATCTTCAAATGTCACAGTTCCACCTTCATAGGCTTCTAGTGAGAGAAACTTAGATTTGTCTCCCGTCATGTGCTTGGAACAACCGCTGTCAAGGTACCATGTGTTGTTCCCCCTCACTAGAACCTGCATAAGAACTTAAGGATTAGTACGAGGAACCCTGGTTTCCTCGGGTTCCTTTGAAGAAGAAGAAGAAGAAGAAGAAGAACTATCATTTTGTTTCTTCACCCAGATTTGTTTTACATTTCTTTTATGAGCAGTTTGTTTCTTGATACAATTAGACACGTAGTGACCAGTTTTACCACAGAAAGTACAAACTTTACTACTAGGCAAATCAACATATTTCTTCTTCTTACCTTTTTGCTTAGAATGCACATAGCCTAAGCCTTCAGGTCTTTTCACTTGAGCTTCTTCAATCCATTTAGGTACAAAATATTGACTTATATCTCTATTTTTTCTGGCGTCAAGTTCCTTCTCAAGTTTTGCTTTTTCAACCTTGAGTTCCTCAAGATTTCTCTTGAGTTCCTCAAATTCTTTTATAAATTTGCTTGATGAGGAACTTGCGTCTTTAAGGTCAATATTCATTAATTTATATTGAGATACTTCAATACCGAGCATAATGTTTTCCTGTTTGAGTTTTTCAACAAGTTCCTTCAGTAGGAGGTTCTTGTCGAATAACTCAAAGAATCTATTTTGAACATCAGTTCTATGATTCTCTTTCCAGGAACAATGATCTTTATAAGCTTTTAAGGCACTTTCAGATTGATTAAGACTTTTGGTGACATACCTCCAGTCTTCATCATATTCTATTATAAGATCAATTAGGTCTTGTTTAGAGTATGTAAGTAACTTCTTAGGATTAGGATATACCTCTTTTTCTTCAGATTCATCATCATTTTTGGCCATAAGACAGAGATGAGCAATTTCATCCTCAAGGGACTCTTCGTCTTTTTCACTATCAGATTCTCCCCATGCAGCGATCAAGGCCTTCCTAATATCTGACTTGTTGAAGTTTCTAGCACCCTTGCCATTGTACTTCATCTTACCCTTTTCCTTGTCTTGATTCAGGGGACAGTTCCTTACCCAATGATCAGTTGCACCACATCTATGACATGGCTGATCAATCTTTGGAGTTCTTGTCTTTTTGAAAAAGTTCTTAGAGTATTTGTTAGATTTAAACATTTTCTTGAATTTTCTTACCAGCATGGCAGCATCATCTTCATCAACCTCAGATTCCTCAGCCTTCAAAGCCAAGTTCTTACCTTTGTTAAGCTCGCTTGAACTAGCTCCAATGTGCAGCTCATGAGTCATGAGAGATCCAGCCAATTGTTCAATATTGAACTTGGTGAAGTCTTTGGTTTCCTGGAGTGCAGTTACCTTGGCCCTCCATCTTTCATCTTGAGGAAGACTTCGAAGAATCTTCCTAACCTGGTAGTTTTCTGCCTTGATGAAAATCTCCATTCTATTCTTCCAGTATGAATAGAATTTCCCATTGAACATGGGAGGACGTTGGGTAGAATATCCTTCTTCCAGTTTCTCGCGTTGATTCATCTTTCCAGCTAGCTCTTCACGTTCAGTTCCTCTCAGGGTTTCGTGTCTTCTACAAGGAACTCAAGCTCTGATACCAATTGTTGGATCGACTGAACAATACAAGAGGGGGGGTGAATTGTATTGTAGGGAACTTAAGTTATTTTTGTGGAATTAAAAGAACTTAAGCAAAAGAAACTTGAGACAAGAAGTTTTCCAAACACAAAACTCTCAAGACAAACGCCAAGAGAGGAAAAACTGTGACCTGATGCAACACAGGATTTTGTCTTAATTATAAAGGATGCAACACCTATTACAATCTAAGACACTCGTTCTCAGTTCCTAAAGAACTTCTTGAACCCTCGCAACCAACCCCACTGTTGGTTACCTTCTTACTCTCGATTTCTCTGAAATCCCTCGGTTGACACACACAACCCCTCGCTTCAATACGCAGAAAGAAGCACTTTTTACAACTCAATGAAAAACCTAAAAGCTTGGCAACAATGTGAAATAATGCTCTGATTGATTTCTTTGCTCTAAGTGTTGTCTTCTTTTTCTTTCTGATTTAGTAGTATTTATAGTAAATAGATTTCACGTGAAAGCCAAGCAGAAAGTCCATTACCACATTACTCCCTATCTTGTAGGAGTGATGCTATGTAGTGAAACTTGACATGCAAGCCCTTAACACACGATCACCATACAACAGATTTGTCCGTTCAACTACTTCCTAAAAATACTCCACTAGCTGTTTGATAGTAATCCTGTTTGCACACGTTTACTTAATTAATAAAACTAATTCCTTATTTTTAGGAAACACAATTTTCATCAAACAATTTCTAAAATCCGAAAGATATATTTCAAAGATAAAAACATTTATTTTTCGAAAGATATAATATAAAGTTTTTAAGAAATATCCTAACAGAAATTTTATCTTTAATATTTTATAAAAAGATTTTGTTTTATTAAACCATATTTACAATTAATCCTAGGCTTTATTTAGATGTTTATCTTTTTATAAAACAACGGATAAAAATCCTTTAATAGATTAAATCACCAACTTAATATTATTTCCTTTTTATCCTATGAGCAAATACTTCACATATTAATACCAAGCTGTACAATAAATCTAGAACCCTAAATCTACTATACCAATGTCGAGTCTTATTTATCAAGGAACTCAACCTTCCTTTGTTTGAACTTCTTCCTTGAGTTCCTTCACAGCTTTCAAGGAATCACCGGAACTCCTTCCTTCTCCTAACGATTTCCTTGCTCCATTAAGACTTCTTGAAACCTGGAACCTTTAATCACAGTACTAAACACACACGATTAGATAAAGATACATAGAGTTTGCCTTCTTGGTTTGGAATGCCATTCATCAAAACTTAGGGTTCAACAGCCTTGATCAAAGGTTTAGATGCACATTTTGCTGATTTGGAGCGTGCAATTCCCGGAGCACCCCATGCAGAACCAGAAGCATGCCAGCACCACAACCTGTCCGTGCATACGTTCCCCAGCCTGGGCGTTCAGGACACCCCGTTCATGAGGGACAAGTTGTGAGGAGCCGCCTGGGTCCTTATAACTTTGTCAGCCGATCCAGTGGATCAGCACGACACTCTCACGATTCGCCTCCTACGAGCCCGAGGGTGAATAGTCACGTACAATCACGGGTCACAGTTCCACGACCGGCTTCACCCGTGCAGAGTGCAAGGCACACTGCGGCGTCCAGGAGCCGAGCGCCTACACCAGTCATTCATGATGCCAAGGAGATCTTAAACAATCGCAGGCGCGAATGAGGTGAAAGTAGTCACGTCCGTTCGCCGAGGAGATCACCAGAGAGACGTTCCCCTACCCGGCGTTCGTCAACTCGGCGTTCACCAACGCGGAGATCGCCAACAAGAGGGCACTCGACATGAAGTTCGCTCACTTGGAGGACCACTGCACGGCGATCCAGGAGGCACCGGCGTTCAGAGAGAGCTAGTTCAGAGGAAGTAACTTCACAAACTGTAACGGAGAGTGTTCCTAGGGGAATTCTCACTTCCCGTACCCCTCTTATCAGGGAAATTCTTGTCACAATTGACAGGAGAAAATTTAAGATTCCAACTATGGATCCGTTTGATGGAACCACGGATCCAAACGATCATATGGCAGCCTATAAGGCATAGATGGGCGTTCAAACTGAGTGTGAGGCGTCTTGGTGTAAGTTCTTTCCCACTACTCTTAAGGAAATGGCTCTCACTTGGTTCAATGAATTTCCTTCCGGTTCTATCACCAACATCACTGTCTTGGAAGCTTTGTTTCGCCAGTAGTTTATAGCAGGAAAGCGCCATGAAGTCACCACTGTGGCTCTCATGAGCTGTAAACAGGAGCCTAGCGAAAGTTTGAAGAATTATATAAAACGATTCAACACGGAGTCTTTAAATATTTCAAACCTGAAGGACCCTGTCGCATTCGCGTCGCTGCTGACTAGGTTACGTCCAGGGCGTTTCAAGCAAGATTTGATGATTTAAGATGTGCGCAAGTATTCAGTCGCCTTGGAGATGGTGCAACGTTATATAAGAGCCTCAGAGGCGAATAACAGTGATCCGCCTCCAGCAAAGAAGAAAGCCGACAATGGAGAACGGAAGCATGGAGGCGATCAAAGGAATGGCGATCGAAGGGATAATCGTTCCAATGGCGATAGAAGAAGAGAAAAGAACGAGATGATGGCGTTGATCCAAGATACAACGTAAATCGACGGGAAATTTACCTGGACATTAAGGAGAGCAACCTCTTTTCTAAGCCCCGCCCGGTTCAGGCTCCGCTTAATAAGAGAAACAAGAACCTATGGTGTGAATATCACCGAGATTGTGGGCATACAACTCGGAATTGTAACGAGTTAAAAAGAGCCCTTGATAAGTTAGCAGACGAAGGTAAATTGACGAAGTACTTAAACAAGGACAATAATAAGAAGAACCGCCCAACAGGTAGCAATGATTCTGTTGTCATGGTCGGCGTAATCAGTGGAGGACTGGCCTCTGGCGGTCCAAGCAATAGGGGTAGGAAACAACATTTGTACGAGCTCAAGCATCAAGTATTGGATGTTGCAAGGAGCACCCCTCCACCATGTCCTACCATGGTTTTCGATAGCAAGTCTTCTAATCCACTAAGTTTGCCACATGACGACCCTTTAGTGGTGGAAATCAAAGTTGCTAGTGCTAAAGAGCGGCAAGTATTGTTTTACTCGGGCAGTTCATCAGACATCATAACGTATGAATGCCTAAAGCAACTCAAATGCGGGAATGAAAAGCTTGAGCCGTTGGCGCAACCATTAGTGGGATTCGGCGGTCAGAGCGTTTTTCCCAGAGGTACCATTCGCCTACCAATTCGACTAGGCGAAAGGGGACATGGCAAAAGTTTGATGGTCAAGTTCATTGTCGTGAACTTACCTTTGCCATACAATGTCATCATTGGGCGTCCATTGCTCAACCAAGTCAAAGCGGCGATTTCAACTAACCAACTCTTGTTGCAATTTGAGACGGGCAATGGCAAGGWTGGGAAGTTGTACGGCGATCAGAGATCAGCTCGAGAATGTTATGTCAATAGTCTCCGAGGAGCAAYGACTGCCGAGGAAACCCCTTCCAGTAGCAAGAAGAGGAAAGAATTTGAACCAGACTTGGCGACCCCGATGGACGTGTACTTGGCCGACAATCCAAAGAGGTATGGGCGTCCAAGACCCATTGACTCCCACGAAGAAGTGGCGATTGACGATGACCCTTCTCACACTGTCAGAGTAGGGGCTAATTTGGGTAAAGAGCTCATGGATGAGATAGTCAATGTTCTCAAGGAATACCGAGATGTTTTTGCTTTCACTGTGAAGGAAATGCCTGGGATCTCAGCATAAACTTAGCATMAAGGATGGTTATAAGCCCGTCAAGCAAAAGTTGCGTCACCAAGGGCGTGAAAGATGTTTGACAGCGGCTGCCGAAGTCAAGAAGCTGATGGAGGCTGGCTTCATCCGTGAATGCCAGTATACTGATTGTTTGGCCAAGGTTGTCTTGGTCAAGAAACCCAACGATACGTGGCGAATGTGTGTCGATTTCACTGATCTCAACAAGGCCTGCCTGAAGGATGATTATCCTCTTCCAAAAAWTGACAAACTCGTTGATTCTACTACAGGGCATGCCCTCTTTAGTTTCATGGACGTCAATGCTGGGTATCACTAGATCCCCATGGCGGAAGAGGATCAGGCACACACCGCCTTTATTACCAATCAGGGAGTTTACTRCTAYAAAGTGATGCCCTTCGGCCTTAAAAACGCCGGGGCTACTTATCAGAGGTTGGTAAATCAGATATTTGACGGTCAGATTGACCGGAATATCGAAGTTTACGTTGATGACATGATTGTCAAAAGTAAGATTGTAACTGACCATATTGCTGATCTAAGGGAAACATTTGATTCTTTGAGAAGGTTCAACATGCGCCTCAACTCGAAGAAGTGCGTTTTCGGTGTCCATGGCGGCAAGTGTTTGGGGTTCCTAGTGGATGAACGCGGGATAGAGGCGAATCCAGATAAAATTCARGCTGTGTTAGATATGCAGTCCCCAAGGAGTGTGAAGGAAGTTCAGCGGTTAACAGGATGTATGGTTGCCTTGGGGCGTTTCCTGTCCAAGTCGGCTAATAAGAGCTTGGCGTTTTTAAGACCTTGAAGAGATCTACGTTCAAATGAGACGAAGAAGCGGAAGTTRCGTTTCARGAACTGAAGAAACATCTTTCTGGGATACCAAAGTTGGTGTCGCCGCTGCCGAGAGAGCCCTTGTATGGTTATCTGGGTGTCTCAGATTATGCTATAAGCGCCGTATTGGTCGC
>SNQN01007009.1:21494-35430 GCA_008642245.1 Bassia scoparia
GATTATCATCACTTGATCGCCCTAAGCTTTAAACTCCCAGGGCATTAAACTATGCAATTCTCGGATCGCCAGGATAAGGCAATCCGAGATTATCATTGCCTGGTCGCCCTGAGCTTTAAACTTCMAGGGCATTAAACTATGCAATTCTCGGATCGCTAGGATAAGGCAATCCGAGATTATCATTGCCTGGTCGCCCTGAGCTTTAAACGCCYAGGGCACTAAACTATGCAATTCTCAGATCGCCAGGATAAGGCAATCCGAGATTGTCATCGCCTGATCGCCCTGAGCTTTAAACGCCCAGGGTGTAAAACCATGCAATTCTCAGATCGCCAAGATAAGGCAATCCGAGATTTCCATCGTCTAATCGCCCTGAGCTTTAAACGCCCAGGGTGTAAAACCATGCAATTCTCGGATCGCCAAGATAAGGCAWTCCGAGATTGCCTTCGTCTAATCGCCTAGAGCTCTAAATGCCAAGGGGACAGAACCCTGTAGTTCTCGGATCGCCTTGTAATGGCAATTCGATTTTATTGGCCTAAGACCGCCCATACTTATGAAYGCCTAGGGGCTAGAACTTGCTCTTCTCGGATCGCCCACTTAGGGCAATCCTTGGAATAAGTTTTTAATCGCCCGGGGCTGTAAACGCCGAAGGGCTTTGCATGCTTTGATTCAAGATGTGTATTTACCTGATCCAYCCGAGAGTAGGGGCTAAAATCCTAAATATAGGATTTTGTATCAATACCCTCGAAAAGATCAGGCAACGTTGAAGAATACCGGAACTAGTTGCCAAATTYCRCTCAACATTTAGGCTTCAAAGGAGATCTCGCTAAAGAATTGAGCGTGGGGCTAATTGTTCCGGCCCACCATGCGTTAGGCCAGGCCCATTATCGGTTATTACAAATATGCCATTAACAACCTCGTTGACCAGTCAAATGAGGGAAGCTTCTACAACAAGMTKTCTAACTGAATTCAGTTAGAAGCTCTTCTAGATATTTCTAAGTTGAGTACAATTACTAGGCTACCCTCTTGTTGTCTATAAATASGAGCTAAGCATCATAATTGGACCACAATGATTCACACTTTTACTCTGACACAACAACGAAAGTACTTTCTCTCTCCTATTTATAGATTCTCTCTCCTTCCTTTGCTRACTTAAGCATCGGAGGTGGTCCCCAGGGTACAAACCCCTGGGCCCTCTGACTGCATTTTCTCTCTCCTCAAGAACCTGACGTAACGGGTCCGAGTATTTTCTGACGTTTCCCTCCGGCGGATGATCAAAGAAGACATAAAGAAATTTCCTCTCCCTACTTTTTGATTAGGTTTTTGATACACTGGACATTATGGACTGTATTCTTGTTATTAGACTGTTTGTTTTATTAATTAATTGACTATTAATTGGACTTTTCAACTTTATTTTAAAAGGATAAGCTTATCATTGATTTCTATTTAAACTGGCATTTGGCATAAAATTAAACTACAACAAACAACAATA
The DNA here is from genome assembly GCA_008642245.1 of Bassia scoparia. Lineage (NCBI taxonomy): Eukaryota > Viridiplantae > Streptophyta > Magnoliopsida > Caryophyllales > Amaranthaceae > Bassia > Bassia scoparia. The sequence continues at coordinate 22,984 of SNQN01007009.1, forward strand.
TTATTTTCAAGTTCTTATGAATGGGGCTTACATGAAGGTGTTCTATTGTGTTTTTGTTGGTTCTTGCATTAATCTTAGCTAGCATTCGACAAAGGTATGTTAATTTAAGAATTGGCATGTTTTATTGATAATAATAGCTGCGATGCACGATTTATAATATTTTGGTTTTTAAAAAATAAAAATTAAAGGAAAGATTACAATTACACAAATAAAGATTTGTAAGGTAGTATTTGATTAAGTTTAACATTAAGGTGACTCTTGGGGTAGATAGGGCTGTGGTTATAAGTTGCACGATAATTCCCGATCAATTGCTCGGATATGAAAAATAAATTTTAAATAATGCATATAACTTGATTTATAAGAAAATAGTATTAAAATTAGAGTTAAACGTTATATTTCAAAAGAATATAATAACTTATAATCATTATTAATATATTTTTTCATTTTTTTTTATTTAATAAGTATAAGAAAGAGATATGGAGAGGGAAAAAAGAGAGTAGGATTAGGAAATTATAGATAAGATATAGAATATAGAGAATGAGTAGTAGAATATATAAATAAATATAAATAATAAAAAGATATATAGAATAGATTAAGATAAAGTTGTGTTGTTGTGCACAGTGAGAAATTGGTGTGTGTTATGGGAAGGAGCGGAAACTTAACTTTCGAGCAGAGGGACTGTGTAAACTTTATCACTAGGGGATAGCGAGGATTGGATTGGTATGACTCGCAAAGGGCCTCCAAGCTTAGAGACTTGACATTGGGCTAATTCGATGTCCTAGGGGACGGATACCTAGGTCAGTTGGGTCTAATCTCAATGCATGACTAACCGTTGGGCAATCAAAAATGTGTCCCCTAAATGCATAATATTAAGGTCATTGCAGTTGGGAAGGAGGTTAGCAATGGTAATAGAAACGAGGCGAGTTAGGACGATATGCAAATATGAACGCAAACTCCAGCATAGTCTAAATTTGCGCACATCAAAAGTGTACACCCGATATCAAAAGCCGAAATTGTATCGCACGGCTTTCTACCACTCCTACGGCGCGCTTCATATTCAAAGCTTCTGTCATGTCCATCCTGTAAACCTTCATACGAACAAATTAGCGTGTAAAAAAAGAAATCTACCCGGTACTTTCCTAGTTGGCAACAACGGCATCAGTAAGAATACGCACTTCATGTCGGAACTAAGGTTACCGACGACAGGGCTAAAGTTCAACGTTTTGAAGCACCTAGAGGTCGACACGGGATGTGGATGGCTAAGGCCATATAGAACTAGTTTCGGCGCCGACCAGCAATTCTAGGATCGATTTTAGTTGGTCAATTGGACCCCCAGTCTAGAGGAGCGATTAGTGGTCGCAAAAATTAGCGACCGATTTATCGTCGCTTAAGAAAAAAAATCACAAAGGCGGAGATTAGGTATCGCCTTAATTAGCGAGAGTATCGGTGATAATTTTTAACACTAACAAAAAAAAACTAAAACCCATCGACACATATAAAAATATATATAATATAGATAAATAATAAAACCACAATTAAACTCACTTCCTCCTCCTCTACGTCTACACCAGGACCATCCTGGCGTCTCGAATTATCCTCCTCTGTCTTTCTCCCCTCCTTTCTCCTCTTTCTCTCTCTCTTCTCCACTTGTCTCCTCTCTCCCTGTTCCTCCTCACGATGCAACACCCGGCACCACCACTCATGCAGAGCAGGCTAGGCAGCAGCAGCAGGCGCGCGGAGCGCGCGCTCACACATCCTTCTCTCCTCTTCCTTTTCCTTTGGCCATCTTAGGTATAAACCCTAACTCAAATTGATTATCACAATTTTATTTGATTGAATTTGCATAATATTTGTTTTTAGTCTGTTTTGATTATTATTTAAGTTGGAATTTGTTTGGATTGTTTAATTAAAGGGAACTTTTATGAAATGTAATGTATGATTTTGATGTTGATTATAAGACAATTTTCATCATTTTTGGAATATGAATTTCATGATTGATAGAAGTTTAATTAAAGCCTCAAATTTTCTATTTTAAAGTGATTATTTAAAGTGTGTTTAATTAGGGTTTTGATTGGAATGTTGTTGAAGGTGATATGTCTTTAAGGATGATTTTATTGTCATGTTGATTCCAAGATGGTTTGATTATTGCTGCCTGCTCTTTAGTTTGGGGTATTTGTTTGGTTACTATATAGTTATATGATTTGGTTCATGTAGTTGTTAATGTTGTATGAGCAATTGTATGGTTCATCCTTCCATCAGTACTGGTCTTCGGTATAAATGCTAAGGACAACCTACTCTCCTCACGCTCTATGCTTCTAATATTGAATATGTGGACCTATTGTGTGGTTGACAATCACTTCTATGCTTCTTGTAATCCATTTTTTTTAACTTTTTAGTTTCCATACAATAGGATTTCATAAAGGTTCCTGAACTGTGACCAGTTATTTATTATTTGGGTTCTTTAAATCATCTTTTTTGTTTGCTCTTCGCCTTGCTAGGTGTGGGTATGAACCTCCATGCAAAGAAGACAAACTTCTAGAATTTAAAAAATCGAAGTTATACTAGTATACTGTTAAATCAATTGCAATATAAAGAGAAGAATTAGCCATAATTGTATTTTTTCACACCTTCTATGCGGCAGAGCAAATTATATTACATGATCAAAATGCATAATCTCCAAAAGATTATGACAATAATATTTACTAAAGATATACCCAAGAATAAATTAATTTAATATAAAATCTAATCTATATAAGTAAATCTAATTAATATAACTAGAATTAATTATTAGGTATTCTCAATACCCAAATAGTAGGTAGCATGGGATACGAATCCAACTTGCGAAGTAAATCAACACTTGACTTCCCAAGCCTTATAAATATGTGGCAATGAACAGTAATAGACGGTGATAGTGCCATCTGTAATTGCATCACGAAACAAATGAAGTCTACTTCAATGTGCTTTGTCTCTCATGAAAGAAGGATTTTTCGCAATGTAAAGTGCGATGGCTATCATAATAAACACGATACCATTCTGATGGTAACAACAACAATCTTTCAACACTTGCTTTAACCATTACTCACAGGTCAGCTGCCATAGCAATAGCGCGGTATTGCGCTTCAGCAGAGAACGAGAACTGTATGCTGTTTTTAGTTTTCCTGAAAATTGGAGACAAGCGGACAAAGAACAAACACCACACAGTAACGATCGTCATGAAACAGGACAACTTGCCATCAGTCACCATCCTTCAACTGTAATGCCTGTCAGACGCAACAGAATCCCTGACCTGGATTTTTCTCAAATATCGAACAACACGCAGAGTGCTTCCCATGATCAATCGTGGATGTTGCATAACTGAGATAAAATGTGAACAGAAATATGCCAAATCTGGTCTAGTAACGACAATATAAACCGACCAACAAGTCGTCGATATTGTTCACATCCTGTAGTACTTCCTGTTGCAAGAAGCAGCCGTGATGTTGCGCCATGGGAAAATCGACAGGATTAGATCAATTAGACACATTCTGAATATAGTGTGGTATTTCTCTGACAAACAAAAAATCCCCGTTATCCTGGCACTTCAAACAAAATATTTCAGAAGACCCAGTCTTTCATTAAAACACTTTCCCAGATATGATTAAATCAATCATCGCAGCTTTATCATTTTCTAGACGTCAGTCAATAACATCACCAACACATTTAAATGTGTTTCCTTCGTCATTGTGAACAAGGAATATAAGAATAGGACTGTCTGAAGCCATGTCTTCAAGGCTGCCGAACGTTTTGCAACCAACATGAGGTGCTGTTTCAGGCCATATAAGGACTTTCTCATCCGGACACTTTATCAGAATTTTTATCTCAAAACCAGGGGAATTTTCATAATATACCTCTTCCTCTAAGTCTCCATGAGAGGAGCATTATGTACATCCTCTGATGAACTCCCCAGCTTCACTGCTGAAACTAAGAAAAGTTCGTACAGTCACCTTTTGGCACCGGAGCAAATGTCTATTGTAGTACCTTCACCTGATGATGAAAAATCACACAAACGAGCTTAAAGCGTTGTAATTTCCATTTTCATATACTTCTCTTATAACCACTTGGCTTCGAGGCCTTTTTCCCGGGGGAGCTTGAAGTTCGTACGTGCCCTGCTCCTCTAGAGGAGTGCTAGGTTAAGGACGTTTTCTCCAACCTCATGTTCATTAGAGCTTCTTTGAAGTTCTGGGCTCATGCTAAGATGGGAACGAATGTTTTTGTTTTAGTAGAGGATAATGTGAAATCAACAAATATGTGTCAAGAATACTTACTGAGGAAGTGTTGAAGCCGAAAGTGATTTGCGATGGAGAAGACTTTTTATTTCGTACAGCAGTAAAAAATCTCGATATTATTATTAGGGAATTCGCCTCATTCCTTCCATACACACACACATGTTCTAAATCGTCTACAAACTCTCCCCTGTTACAACACTCCTCCTTGCTGCACAGACTCGCGTTGCACCTCATTATCAACGCTGCGGAGAGTAGCCCTTCATCCTCGTCAGTCCCCTGCATCCCTCGGAATTCGCCAAACACGGGGCCTGCTGTTCCACGAGTTCCCTTGTCCAGGGATGATCCTCATACATAGGCATGAGAATCAAGCTCACAACACGGGGACGTGGAGGAGAAGGGACAACACATCAGTTTTGAAGGGAAATTCATGCTCAAAAATTGGAACATCGAAGACACAAACGTTTGCCGAGTTTCACATCAAAGACTTTCCACCTTTTTTACCATAAGGATAACCCAAAAACACAATTTCGACTACGACTAGCAAATTTATCCGTTTGCTATGTTGATCATGGGCTAAACAAACATCCAAGACTTAATATGTGCATAGGAGGGAGCTTATTAAATAAAATCAAATGGGGTTTTGTTTGAAGCAGTCAAGAGGAGTTCGGTTTATTAAATGACAAGCAGCTTGCACACATTCCCCAAATTTAGAAGCAATTTCCCTGGAATCGCAAGCTCTAGCACATTTAGAATATGTTGATGTTCTCTCAGCGCCCATTTTGTTGAGGAGTACAACACACGAGGTTCAAATAAATACCATTCGAAGAAAATAATCATGCAAATTATTTAAATTCGGTACCATTGTCACTCCGAACCACTTAACCTCTTAAGAAATTGTCGTTTAATAAAGCAATAAAATTTAAAAACATAACTTCAACTTCCGTTTTATTGCTTAACAGATAAGTCCAAAACACTTCTAGAGAAATCATCAACAATAGTAAAAATAACGAGATCCAACGTAACGGGGTGTTATAAGGACCCATAAATAAAATGAACCAGTTCAAACAATCGACTAGCATTATTACCTAATAGGAAAGCTACTCCTATGTTGCTTAGCCGAGGACAAACATCACAGGATTTATGTTTAATAGTCCCAGTAGAACCACTACACACGGAAGATGCTGTAAAACTTCTCCGAAGGATGCCATTCGTTGATGCCACAATTCTGCAGAATCTCCAGTATCTTGAGGCCTTCACTTCTGGAACACCTCGGAAATAATAAGTCATCCATCGATCACCCGCTCCAATACCTTCCTCGACGCTAGGTCCTGTATAATACACATTTTGTTAGTGAATTGCATGGTACAATTCAATTCATCACATAACTGAGTCGCAGAAATTAAATTGCAGTTCAAACGAGACAAAAGCACATTCAAATAGTCAAGCCTCCCTGCAAGACCACCGAACCTTAGAGAGGCATGAGCAGAATTACCATCCGGCAATTCTACGGATAATGCGTCAGACAGTCGTCAATTCGTCAGAGGGATGCATCACAGTCGTGACTCGATGCACCTGTGTCAATAATCCAGTCAATATCTTGCTTCACATAAGCTTGGCTTGAGGTGATTTAGGTGATCAAGAAGTTGTTGTATTTGGGCAGCAGAGATCCGAAGAGTACCCATCATCGGAAGTGGCGGCGGCAAAACCTTGCGTGGCAGAGATGTGGGAGTCCCTCCCTGTCTTATTTGCGCGGGCAACGGAACCTGGGCAGTACCACGACCTCCTGGCGATCGACTCCAGCGTCGCACCCACCTCCACGGTGGCCTTCACGACCTAGTCTAGGCCGATCGCCCACCATTCTAGGTATCATGAAGCAAAAACAGGTAGCCTCAACATGCCCTGCACGATTACAGTGTGTGCAATGTTTATCCGAAGCGTCAGAGCGTAGGCTGGCTTTCGGATATGTTTCGAGCTTAAAAGCGACGGCACACCATCACGTGAAGAAGAGACGTATCGAAGAAGCACGTTCAGCCTGTATCACCTGTTGGTACGAACGATCCACCCCGGAAGAGGGTCTTGAGCCAAAAGTTGACTCTGAATAGAAGCGAACTTATCATCCAAACCGATCAAAAAGTGATGAACGAAGTCATCTTGTTGCATCTTCTCCAGTTAGAGACAAATATTGCATGTACACTTCCCACAGGAACAGGAAGGTATAGGCAGATAAGTTATGTAATTATCCCAAATTTTGGCGAGACGACCAAAATACGAAGCAACAGCATCACCTTCCCTTGCATGCACAGCCTAAAGAGAGTTTCAATTGAAAATCCTTGTGTCATAAAACAAGAAGCGATTTTAATCAATTGCAATATCAAAGAGAAGAATAAAGCCATCAATTGTATTTTTCACACCTTCTATGCGGCCAAAGCACACAATATATATACAATGATCAAAACTGCATAATCTTCCCAAAAAGATTATGACAACTAATATTTACCTAAAAGATATACCCAAGAATAAATCTAATCTAATATAAGAATAAATCTAATCTAATATAAGAATAAATCTAATCTAATATAAGAATAAATCTAATCTAATATAGGATAGTATCTCAATATATACTCTTCTGTTTTTAGTTCCTATTTTGTGTTTTTGAATATATGAGCATGTTTCATCTCTTCTTTCTGTATGAATCTTGAACTTGCTGATGCATAAGGTGCTGCATTTGGTGAAGACTTGAAATTTGACATTTTAAATCCTCTCAGGTTTCAAGGCATATAGCTTTTTCTATATGTATCTTAGATGTTCTTCATACCAATTCATGTTTGTGGGTAGTGTATGTATCTGCATTGAATGTGAAGTAATTGTACGGTAAATGTTATGTGTATGTTCAGGCTGAATTTTTTATTTGTCTTTTATGTGAAGGTTTGTGTTTTTTTGTAGATTTTTGTTAGAGTTTAGGTTTGCTTCACCGGTTCATCCTGTATGAACTTGATTATTTTTTATAGAATATTATCTTCGTTATATTTTTCCATGCCTAAATACAGTGTTGGAAATATAAACTAGGTGTTGCATGGCATATGGAGTTTAGGGTTCATTCTCTTCACTTGATAAAACCTACATTTATTTGAACCTTTTTTTTTCTTTTACTTATTAGAACTGTCTGGCCCTTATTTTTTAGTGTTGTATTAGACTTTGTTGGACCTTAATAGAATGGATGTGAGACTTACTTTTATATTATGAAGTGAACACAACAAGGGCGAAAGGCAATATCCTGCGACGTTGAAAAACGTCTGAGGCTGTTTTATGTGTTCTTCTTTGAGGCTTTCTGCTGTAGCAGTATATATTGGTAATTGCTAATCTTTTTCAGTTATTTGTTTTTATAGGAAACAGTTGAAGGGAAGCATAAAACTTCGAAGCGCACCTTCCAAACTGAGCAGGAATTTCTGGAGTTCACTTTAAAGTATCAACAAGTGCTTGCAGAGAGAGATGCAGGTATGATTGGGATCTAAATTATTGGATTTTGTATGTAAAGGCCATTCCATAATGGCTTTTTAGCTTTTGAACTTGCTCTTTTTTTTTTGGTAGTAAGCAAGCATTTCATTACAACCAAACAACATTACAACCTAAGTTAAACTGAAGCTTGACAACTGCTTTAGGAAGGCTCCCCAAACCAACAGATTAACAAACTATACATCTTGCTGCAAGTTATCTAACCATAACTGACCATTAGTACTCTTTTTACTGATCAAATTGCATCTATACATGATCCCTTGTTTGATAGCACACACTGTAGTGTCTACACTAGGCAAACTCTTTTGAACTTGTGCATGAACGGTCAATTTCATATATAGACAGTTATGTTACCACCCTAGCCATTATTATTTTAAGTTACAGTTATTAACTCGATTTCTGCTACTAAAATTCTCATGTAAGAAAACTTTACATTAAATAATCTAGCTACTTCAAATGACAGATAATAAATGTTTAAATTCTCTGAACTATTCTTGAAACAACAGAATCAGGTGTTGTATAGTATATAATTATTGGATTGCAAATCATTAATGAAATAATTTTGTTCGGTAGTATTGTAATGATGATTCCAATTTTCAATGGTTGCCTGGGTCCTGTGATTGCAGTGGAGGACATAGCTTCCGCAAATTTGCTTTACCAGACCGTGGTTGTTATTGTGGTTACTTTTGCAATTGTGAATTAATATCTAGAGAGAAGTTAGTGATGATTGGTATTAAGAGGGATGTGTCTCATTGGGGTATTATATAATTGAGTGGTTTTCGTTTCAAGTGTGAAAAAGGTTCCACCCCCTTCAAATTTTCTGTAAGTTTATATCTGCACATTGGAAGATACAATTTAGTATAGAAGGATTCAGTGTGGAAGGTATTGCTCTAGAAAGTTGGACCAAGTACTGCAGATGAAGAATTTGACTCACTGTGTCTTAACGAAGGAGACCTTTTCCCTGCTGTGAGCCACAATAATTATGGCACTAGCTACCATTCTAAGTTTCTTTGGTCCTTCCAGCGTAGTCATTCCTTTAAACAATGTAAGTCTATTATCATAGACTCTTGAGTTATTGTAGAAATTTTTGAGGAATAATGCAATTAAAGTTTATTTCACTCCTTTTATGTGATTATTGAAAATTTTAGCATTTGTCTTAGTTTAATACACCTTTAAACTAATGTTATTAGTTAATGCATGATGGGAAACTATGAATATATATGCAGTCTCATTGAGCTTCAACCTGAGCTGAATGTTCCTGTAAACTGTATAAGAATGTAAAATTTTTAGTATTATAAACTGTGTTTAGATGAAGGAATTTTAAAGGAAGGGAACAAAGGACCATTTTCCTTTGTATCTTTATGGAAAGGGAGAAGGGAAGGAATGGAAATGGGTGGAATCCTATAATTTTCTCTTTAATGAAACCAAATTAAACCTGTTCTCTCAAATGTTGGTAACGCCTACTTTTTGCCCATTGTTTTGCGGATTTATTGTCACGTAACTTGTTATTCGAGTAATCTATTTCCCAATTTTGTAGTCCAAAGTAATTTTATATTTAAATTCAATTGAATGTTAGTGTTTGTTTTGCTTTTTGTGTGAATTTTATATTAATGTAATTGCAATCTTGATCTTTGTTTCATCTTGTGACAGAAATCAACTCGACAGCTAAGTAAAATTGGTCTGCATAAATGAAATTCATAAGAATCAAAAGGAGACTCGGGACATTGCATAGGGCTGCAAGCTCATGCATCATTGAAATTTTAATTTAACACATTTTTTTATTATTATTAATATCAGAGACACAACTTGCTAGAGTTGTATATTTTGGAGAGCATGGTTTTTTACACGATTTCATCAAATTATTTAATTCACTTGTGAAGGCTACATAGAAGTTAACTAAATGTATGTGATAATCTTCTTAACTAAGTTTTCATTGTATTTGCAATGATGTTTTGTACATTTTCGATCACTTCATTTGTAAATTTTCATTTATGTACCGTCCGAGGAAAATTGGAAAAGCCTCGGTCACTAAATCCAATTTTCCTCCATTTTTTTGGAGGCGAAACAGATTTAGTGACCGAAAATCAGTCGCTAATTCTCTTTAGCGACCGATACAGTGTCGGTCGCTAATTCTCTTTTCCCTCTAAATTTTTGTCATTTTCTTACTCAAAAATCAGTCGCTAAACGTTTAGCGACCGATTTTCGGTCGCTAATTTTTTTCAGCGACGAAATAAATGCGACCTACGTTAGCGATCGAAAATCGGTCGCTAATTGTGTTAGCGCCGAAAATCGGTCGCTAAGTCGATCGCCCGCGCACGTTTTCTTGTTGTGGCCGTGCACCCAACGTGCCCATCGTTGTGTCCGAGAGGATGGCCTTTGGCTGGGGTAATGCGGCTAGTTCGACACTGTCGGGACCTATTACAAGGTTGATCGGACACGTGAAGTCGGGAACTCCGCTTAAGAAAGGACAAGTAATCGAAACATATTTGTTTGCCATGTTTGATGAGAACCAAAAGGAGGTGGTGTTGAGAACAACTTTGGATTGTTTACTCCTGATCAAAGGCCTAAGTATCAGCTCAATTTCAACTAATTATAATAATTAAATTAGTCTGGTTACATATTTAGCTAAAATTAATCATACACTTTAATTTAATAATTTTGTGAAAAGTGACCCAAATTAAACAAACTTAACTTATAATATACTTTCTCCATTTTTTTAGTTGTTCCAGTTTCTATTTTAGGATGTTTTTAAATAGTTGTTCCAAACCAATCTAAAAATAACTTTTTCACATTTATACTTTATTTACTCTAACATTAATGACTTACCCTTTCTAAAGTCACTTTCATTACTTTACTAATTTTTTCACCCAAAATTACTATTTCCCATAAAATTTCATTCACACATTTACTCTTTTACCTAACTTATTCAACTTTTTACCCAACTTACTCAACTATTTATTCAACTCAATCAACTCTAAAAACCGTCCATAATGATATGAAACATCTAAAAAAACGGAGGAGTACAAGGTTCATCTATTGCATGTTCCTTATATCTTTGTTGTATGATTAATAAAATTTTTTATATATTTTGAATATACTTATGTAAAATATATAAATGTGTACAACACTTACAAGGAAATTGTCAAGAACTTAACTATTTTTATTTATTTTATGTTATATCTTCATTAACGAGCTGCTCTTGATCGACTCAAAATTTAACGAGCACGAATCGAGCACTCCCAACTCGTGATCGACTAGCTCGATAATCACCCCATAAATCTTGGATAAAGAAGTTCTAGATAAACCTCAATATCCAATGACGGATTATTAGAACACTTGTAAGGTGAAGATTTTACCATCAATAATGCATTTAGTTCATGATCAATAATATCGAGTAAGAAAAACTAAGATTATGCTTTCATTTATCATTTTGAACCATTCCTAGTTGGATTTTCATTAGCCACGAAATTCTAGGTGATCATTAGATCAGCAACCCATCCTCAAGGCTTGATTTGACCCGCCTCGCTAAATTGCGTGGTTCGATAACTTAACATTAATGCATTATCTCTATTATATAAATCAAGGGAGCAATGGTGTCCCTAGGAAATGTCTATTCGCCCTTGGTAAATATAACTAACATATATAAATCTCCTTATTAATTCACTCCCTATTATAAAATTTTCAATCAAATGAAGGTTTTAAATTTATCAAATAAACTACTACTTAAAGCCTAAAACATTGATAGTAAAAAAAATTATGATTGAAAAAAAACACAATTCAAAGAGCGTGAAATATAAATTAATAATTTTTTATCTTATACAAGTTTCAAGCACGCATAGCGTGCACTAAAAAACTAGTCATCATTAGGTTAAATTCTGCATTCAATTCAAATATTGGGTATTTGGATTTACGCATGAGTGTTTAATTTGTATATAAGTCTAGCACGACCCATCCATTTAATCTAACTCTAGAATTGTCGATGTTTTTTGATTAGATTATGAACACACTTAGCACTTTATCGTTTAAGTATAAACTAACTAATCAAGCTAACACTTTTAGCTTACTATGGGTAAACTTATGCTAGGGGCCGGGTGCTCAAAATTATCCGACCCGAATGACTTGATTCATGATCTAGCCAATTCGATCCAAAAAAAATAGGATTTATGCGATCCGTAGGTATTTCGGGTCGGATATTCGGGAAAAAAACGAAACGGATTTTTTGCAATTTTGGAATATTTGATTTTTTTAAAATTAAATATTATAAAATACCAAAGAAAATTAAAAAAATAAGTAAAAATATACACCATGCAACTCGAAATTTTCGGATAAGCTGGAAATTTCAGATCGAGTATTTAGGGCAAGATTATTGCAAGTCTTGGAGGGATTCATGATTAAAGACTTTTGTGGGTCTCATGCAATAATCTTGCTCAAGATTCCATGGAGTCTTGAGTTGGGTTTTGATTTTCAAGACCCGACTCAAGACTCTTGTTGGACACTTGTCCAAGTTCGATTGGGTCTTTTTACTTTTTTTATAAAAAAAAATTGACATTTTTAATTAAAAATAAATAAATAAGTCATGTATTAGTACATGTATTTAAATAAATATTTAAAAAATATGTAAAATAAATAAATAAATATGTAATTATAAAATTTAAAATAAATTAATTAA
>SNQN01007010.1:10424-23414 GCA_008642245.1 Bassia scoparia
ATACTTGAGAGCTTGAGCTCCAGACCCCAGACTAAGAATCACTCTCTAGTCAACTAGCCTAAATCCAGAGATTTTAACCTTTCAAATGGCTTGAAAGATACYATCCCATTTCCCACCCTAATTTCTCATTCTTACATCCCAATATATCTTTTCTCATACATTTGAATACCTCCATTCCCATTTTCTTTTCTTCCTTCCTATCCTTGCACGWAACTGATACTGAATTTCAATTGTACATTCCGTCKATTATGTCTTCAATGGAAGATCATCTTCCATTGAAATTATTCTATAGTCAACCAAACAAGGCCTCAGTATCAATTATTKGATTGGCATCAGATAATAGCAATGAAGTACTSAACTCATACATAACATAACATACATGAAAAAATCATCATCATAAAATGATAACCAAACACTCATATATCCCATAAAACTTGCACAGCTAAAAATGCAGTAACATTAATCAATCAATCAAAGCCCGAGTCCRATAATTGGGGTRAGCTACTTGAACCAAAATTGATCATGAACTTCCATAATTTCATCTAAYCATAAAACAATCATCKTAAAACAGTAAACKAACACTCAAATARTCCAAACAAATTGCACAAACCAAAAATGGGATTGAACAAAAYCAACACTCACAATCATAGTACCGCCTCTCAAGCTGCTTATACCCGATCGCCTGGGCGGCATCAATCGGTTTCCCGGGGGGATACGGCCGCTGCCGGAACCCCCACAGGCCAAAAAAGAACTGCTTAGTAAAATCCCAAAACTTATCATCAGACTCTTCATCACTCTTAATAGCTTTCCTAATCATAGGCCTCCCATCAAACCCAGGAACATGAGGCAAAGCCTTCCAAAGCTTCTCATCCTCACTCCTGTAAGGCTTCTCATTAGCCTTGAGCTCCAATTGATTGATGAAATCATTGATTTCTTCAGCTCTCGTTAAGAACTGAACAACTGGGCTTTTCCTGAATTCCTCCCACCAAATCCTGTTCTGCTCAATCTCTTCTTGAGTTGGGTTTTCCTTGTGCTCGAAAAACGGGTCTTCTTTCATGATCTTCTCGACTTCTGGTGCGTGYCGAAAATCGGGCATGTTCTCGCATTCCCACCAGTATTGGTCCAGCATTTTCTGGTACTTTCCCGGGGTTTCTGAGGAGGGTGAGTTGGGGTCGGGCTTGGGCTTGGGCTTTNCCTATATACTCCTGATTTAGCAACTTAGTACCTAAATTTCAGGAACTCCAATGTCACATAATTATAGAGTTCAGAAAAAGGATAAACACCTTAGCTGTTTTGGTATAAATCTGTTGGGCATGTGATCAGCTTCCAATATTGAAGTCAGCTCAGAGCCGCTAGCCCACAGAAAGAGAGTATGACTTGGAGCCCTAACACCAGGCCAGACGCCATTGTTGGCTTTGAGTACAGCCAAATCACGTTTCTTACTTTCTAAAGCCTCCTCTTGCAGTTGCTTATAAGTTTTCTTCTCATGACCCTTTAATGGAACCCAAGGAGACATTCCATTCTGAAGCTTATGGAGAGCYGCTGTAGCAGCTGCTCCAAACCTGACTGAACAAAGCAACAAAAAACATAGGTCATTTGATGCAGACAACCAGGAACTCAAGAATATAAAGRARCACAGATTAGACYTCCCTTCCAATGATGTTCCATACTTGAGCAACTGTTGTTTCATCTTTGCTTCAAGTTTTTTAAGATTATACTTCCTCCGTAACAAAATATCACTTTTTCAATACTCACAAAAAAATACCCCTTTGTTGCAAGTATCTCATCACAGAGGAAGTGTTGATGGAAAGGTAATTAGTGTGGAGTATATGATCAAGAAGACTCCAGAAGGACCAAAAGACGAGAACACAGCTAAAGTAATTGGTAGAGATAATTATTGATGTCTTATTATTCTGTAACAAACTACAACCGCCAGCCCAACATCCTCAAAAACTCCCTGGCCGCTTCCCATGTCCCAAGCGGGGCTCCACCCAAATTTAGAAAGGCAATAGAAAACTACACATACATAATTGGAATCAGGATTTAAAGTTTCGCAATCTATAATACATTGTGTACCACACTTGCCCCTCTCCTCCTCGCATACATTTTGTTCCAAAAATGAGAGAAGGGAAGGATAAGAAAATCGCATCACAAGTTAGGGAAAAAAGGTGCTCCTTTTACATTTTAAAATGTGTTTTGATTTTTATTTTATTTTTAAAAAAAAAAATTAGAAGAGAGAAGAAGAAGATAAGTGATGGTACCTCATTCCTATGATTTTTTTACAGATCTAGCTGGGAAAAAGAAGGGACGAGGGATAAAAGGGTCAGTTTTCTATCATTGTTTACATACCAATATACCATTAGTTATACATAAAGTATAAACACTAACAAGAATGAAACTTTAGCGAGCTTGAGTATCTACATAACACACTTATTGACTAAACTAGATTGAACCTCATTACCTTAACAAAATGAAAAGACATCGATTCACAAGATAATAGTCACCAATTACTAGTTTAGAATGACGTTTTAAAATTAACTTATCAATCATTAAATTGCAGCTTTTTCTCCAAAGAACTAAAGAGGAAAGGCGGTAAGCTGGTGGATGTCAAAGTACTATGGCAAGAAGTCTCAGCTCAGAATGGAACACATTGCTGTGTATGAGAAGCCAAGTACAKAAAGACTTTAATGTTGTTAAATTAGCATCTTGCACATGAAAAGATCTTACAATCAGGTTTATAACAATGTTTCTTTTTGCATTACATTGAGTTTAGCTATATTTACTATGCATATAGTGAACAGGATAAGGACTGCATTTGCTGTTGCAATGGATACTAAAATCATAGATGGTAAGATAAAAAATGATTAGTAGCACACCTTCCCAAGAGGCAATTGCCTTCTCTAAGCCATATATCATTCCTATAGGCGCCCACTCATCCATGTCCTCTCCCCATATGAAAGTATGTTTATCAATAATCCCTGCACCCCATGCAGTCTTCAGTTGAATCAACTCACATGGTCCTCGTGTACGACCCAAACGATCCTTGTAAAACCAGCCACCAGTCTTCATTATAACTATACACGTTAAKAAATGCATGTTCAGGGAGTTAGTAAAAGAGTGATACATCCAAAGAGAATGTTGCATATATAATCAACTTCYGTTCTTCGGATGAATATATTTCAGTAATGAAAACATTATGCTAGGTGGTCCAAACTCTATCATGTTTAAGGAAACAGGAAAATTACGCGGTGAATCCAAAATAAAGTTGAGCCTACTAACATTTATCTAATTCCCCATACAAATTCTGCTAAGTGCTAACTCTATCAGCTAGTTTGCACAACATTAACCTAGATTCGCAGGGCTTCGAAATTTCTTTTTCAGGAAGATCGAACAATGATGCAGGGAAGTTCCAGTGCTTTGCAATTCTGCCTGACACCTTACTAAACTTTTCTTGAGTCAAAAACAGAGTGGCCTTTACACAAGGCTTTGGCTTTCGACGCCTCATTTATACCTGGCCAAAGGGCTCTTTAGAGGTCAGAAACAAACATCCATATAAAACCTACAAATATATAGCAGAATTTGCACGTTGTGCTTATTTTAGGCTCCATTTGTTTGCCATCACCTTTCCATTTTCCTTTGTTTTGTTAAGGGGGAAATCATCATTTTCCCCTAAAGTGGAAATTGCTCGTTGAAAAAAGGAAATCTTTTTTTCTTCCAAGAAACAAGGTATGCCACAATTCTCACTCTACTCCTATCCCCTTGCTCTCTATCTCATGCCTTCACCCTAACACATACGTACATGTTTATACAATCTGTTTTCGCATTGAATAATTGTTTTCCCATTAAAAAATTATATTTTCCAATGAATAAGGTTTTGCATCAAAACAAATGTAGTGTTAGAAAAGACGATGAAACTTAGTTTACAACGGCAAATACATCGGAAAACTACAAAGTACTCCTTAAAACCCTATGGAAAGGAGTGAAAACAAGCTTTATAGTGTAATCTGCTAGGAGTTTTATGACCATTGATGTGACGCAGGATAGAGCATGATGAATAAACTTGAGGCTAGCTCCAGACCCAGACTAAATCACTTCTAGTCAACTAGCGTAAATCCAGAATTTTAACCTTTCAAATGGCTTGAAAGATACGATCCATTTCACTAATTTCTCATTCTACTCCCAATATACTTTTCTCATATCATTTGAATACCTCATTCCCATTTTCTTTCTTCCTTCTATCTGCAGTAAACTGATATGAAATTTATTGTTCATTCCGTCAATTATGTCTCATGGAAGATCATCTTTCATTGAAATTATTCTATTAAGTCAACAACAAGGCCTCATACATATTAGATTTGGCTCAATAATAGCAAGAGTTTACTTGAACTCATAATAACATAACATACATGAAAAAATCAATCCATCATAAAATGATAACAAACTCATATATCCATAAAACTGCACGTATAAATGCAGTACATTAATATCACTCAAAGCCGAGTCCCATATTGGGGTCACGCTACTTGAACCAAAATTGTACTGACTCCATAATTTCCATCTAAAAAACTAAAACAATCTCATAAAACAGTAACAACAGCTAAATACTCCAACAAATTGCACAAACAAAAATGGGATTGAACAAAGCAACACACAATCATAGTACCGCTCTCAAGCTGCTTATACCAGATCGCTGGGCGGCATCATCGGATTCCGGGGGGATAGGCCGCTGCGGACCCCCACAGGCAAAATAGAACTTGCTTAGTAAAACCAAAATTATCATCAGACTCTTCATACTTTAATAGCCTGTTCTAACATATAGGCTCCCATCAACCCAGGAACATGGCAAAGCCTCCAGCTTCTCATCCCGACTCTGTAAGGCTTTCCTCATTAGCTTGAGCTCCAATGTATTGATGAAATCATTGATTTCTTCACTCTCGTTAGAATGAACAACTGGGGACTTTCCTGAATTCGCCCAGCCAATCCTGTTCTGCTTCATCTCTTCTTGAAGTTGGGTTTCTTGTTGCTCGACAACTCTTCTTTCATGATCTTCTCGACTTCTGGTGCGTGACAAATCGGGCATGTTCTCCCGCTCACCAGTATTGGTCCAGCATTTTCTGTCCTTCCCGGGGTTCTGAGGAGGTGAGTTGGGGTCGGGCTTGGCTTTGGGCCTTTCTCCGGCGGAGAGAGAGGAGGGAGGAGAAGAGGGGTTTTAGGAGGGTTTGTGAGAGAGTAAGAGAGTACGAAATTGGGGGAATGAAATGGGGTCGGGGGTTTTTTAGAATCCGAGTGGCAAGAGTGTTCGCCGAATGGTCCTAAGTTGATTGACGCCATTGTTTTTCTGGGTTTTAGTTTGCTGAGCTTTGAGGTTTTAACAATGGAGTTTTCGTGAGAAATGAAAGAAGATAGTGAGAATTCAAAGGTTGAAGATAAATTCACTGATTCAGTGAACGTTCACAAGGAAATAAAGTGGGCCTATTTGTAATTAGCCAGCCCAGCCCAAGTAAACATGCATTACTTATTGATGGGACAATAGCCAATAGATCTACTATGATTTCAGGACCACAATTAGGAGTTTTCAAAAATATCCAATTTGATTCGTGATCCGCTTGATCCAATTCCAAAAATCGGATATCCAATTCGATTTTTAAGATTTCGAATATTTCGGATCGAATCTTCGAAAATTTTCGAATCGGAATTTTTGCACTTTCGAATATTCGAAATATTCGATTTTTTAAATTAACAAAAATAAAAGAAAAATAGGTAAAAATATAGAAATCCGACCCGCGATCCGATTGATCCGGTCCGAAATTTCAGATATCGGGTTTGGATCAAAAAAATAATAGCTGGATATCCGAAAATTTTCGAAACAGTATTTCCCCGATCCAAAAAAATCAGATATCTGAATTTTCGGATCGGATTATCCGATTTGAACACCCCTAACGTCCACAGTCCCTGATAACCAAGTATTCACATTTCAACTTCATCATCATCATCATCGAATCATCATCGATTTTACCTAAATTGGAGCAACAAAATAACAAACAACAAGTACATCAAGCTTCAAAATGGCGAATCAGAGCAACAAATTTGAGAACCTGATGAATTAAAGCAACAAAATGGCGAATTGGAGCAAGCTTCAAATCTAACTGGGACATGCAACGAGATTAGGGGAAATTTAGGTGCGAAACTTGAGTGAGTTTATAGGAAATGGTGAACAAGCTTCGAATACTGAGTTTTGGGGTTCAATTACTAGGTTTGAGGGGTTCGATTGTGTGACGACGGTGGTAACAATGGGGTTTGTTGTATCAAGTTTATGTAAAATTGACTTGGGGCTTCGGTTTATTTAGGTTCTTTTTCTTTGCACTATAATGGACTTGAACTGAACTAGACTAGACTGCACTAAACTAAACTGAAGTACTATAGAAAGAAGTCCAACGAAACAGGACCTTAGTTTCAAAATTTATTGTTTGTCATTTTTGGCTTGGTTTTCGGGTTGCTTTATTTTCGTTATTCATTGTTGTCCTTGGTGGTTTCGGAGGGTGGTTATGCAAGTGGGGTTGGTTGTTAAAGTGGTGTTGTGGGTTGAATTGATGGTTGTGTTGCGTGATTATGTTTGTGGTGGCTAAGGGTGGTTCTTGTGGCATGGGAAGGGTGTTGGGGGGTCGATAATATTTAATGGACTTCCGCTAATTTGGTGGTGATTTCAAATTTAAAACTACTAATTAAAAGCATACTGGAGTGCAATTCTTAGATGATGGATTCAAAGTTAAAATCCTCGTTAAAAGCGACAATATCTTCACAACCTATGCTGTGGATGTCTAGAACGGAGAAATTGTATCATATATTATACATTCTTGAACCATTGCATCATCTTCCTTACTACTTCAACCCTATAAAAAGAAAGTGTACCACAAAATGGCCATAAAGATATCGCCTTCTCCTCTATAATGTGGGAGTTTCATCTTTTGCCCAAATGGTATTTACCGTAATACTCCTTCAGGACATTATTATTACAATATGCCATTAGTTGCTTATATTATTTCCCTTTTTCTTTTCCTTTTGCAACTTCTCTTGTCATTCATTTTCACCAACTTTCTCTTTCTCATTCATCTTCATTTCCTTCATCAAGGTTCATGACTGTTTCATTCTTTTGGTATATTGCGTTGCGAACCATGCACCCCCAACTGGACTTGATCATATTACAGACTTTAATATTTATGCTTTTCAATGTAAGACTTTTTTTGTATAGAGTTTAGGGGATTTTTTTTAACAAATTTTTGTCTTGTGGGAGGGAGTAGTTAGTAGGATTAGGAGCTTAACTTTGCTTTTGGAATATGTATTATAGGTTATGATTTAATCTCAATCCTCTATTTAATTAGTCTATACATTGTTTGTTTTTGCTAGATCGAGTTGACTTTATCATCAATGTTTAATTGGATATAGTATTTATTGAAAGTGACTAAGTTCGTGATGATTGTCAGCTCCTAATCNATGAAAGTTCAAATGAAAAGTAATTTGAAACCTCGTCATATCTCATAGTTTTGACCCAAATTTTGAGTGACATCATACGATTGTGGGAACCAACCATATATTTTTTGTCTCTTTTAGCAAAAATCAATCCAAAAATCTCGTTTTTGTGATGTATAATCATGTTTTTGGCCGCGAGAATTAATGTTTTAGCGATCGTCAAGTTTAATTCCCAAACGAAGAGTGTTGTACCTTTCATGCGCATTTTGACCATTGGAAGTTCGGAGAAAAAGTCTTTCGAAACCTCAACATATCTCATAGTTTTGGACCAAAATTTTTCGTGAACCAACCACAATTTCTCAGCTCTTTCAAAAAAACTGATGRGAAAACCTCATATTCGTGATGTATAATCAACGTTTTTTGCCGTTAGAAATGTCATTTTGGAGATTGTTTGAGTTTTTAGCCAGAATTTCTCCTACACCACTTTAAAGGTCATGGGGGATTTTCCCTCGCCAAGTTGCAGTCCCAAACAAAAAAGTGTTGTGCGTGTCTCCTATGTGTGTTTCGACCGTTGGAAGTTTAGAGAAAAAGTTTTCGAAACCTCATCATATCTCACAGTTTTGGACSCCATTTTCGCGCGATAGCCTTATACTATTATGGGAACCAACCACAYATTCTCAACTCTTTCATAAAAAATTGGTGCCAAAACTTCATTTACGTGATGTATAATCAACGATTTTTGTCGCTAGAAACGTTGTTTTGGCGACTATTTAAGTTTTTAGCCAAAATTTTAACCTTACCTTAACAACCCGCTTGGTTGTTGGTAGAAAATGATGGMTTAATGAGAATGATTTTGTATGTAAATTTGTGAGGAAGTATTATGTTTATTCCCATGGTAATGCAATTTCATCCCAAAAAGTCTAATTTTGTTCTTAAATTTGCATTTCCACTCAATACCACTCCCCCAATTGCTAATGCGTGGTAATCAAATTCCTAAGAAATTGCGTCTCTATGGAGAGAAAAAAACATAAGTTTGAGGTAAGATTGTTTCCTCACGGAGATAATGTTGTAAGCAACTTAATGTTGGGGATCGAAGGCTCGTGTTCGACTAATTAGTGATACACCGTAGCCAACTAATAATCTACCGAAAGATGTAAAAGCTAGAAAATAAGCAAACAAAGCATAAATGAGTGAATAGACAATATTTACCGTGGGAAACCCCAAGGACTGGGAGAAAAACCCACACTGCACTTTGTGATTATCGAAGTTAAAGATGATCAAACACACACACACACAACTCAAGTATCAATGGCATGCCATTGCAATACTATCTCACAAGTTCTCTAATCTAACCACTATAGATTACAACTTGTGCTAGTAATCAACTAGTATCCACACTACTAACCACTCTCAATTTGCTTCCCCAAACCCCTTACAACTAGGGTTTACAAGTTTAGGATCACACACCTACAACTATCCTAAAACCCCTATCTTAAGTGTTTAGCAAAATCAGAGTAAGAGTATTCTTGTTGCGTTTTTTGTGTTTCTCTCTCTAGCTCAGTTGCATGTCTTTTCTTACTTCTATGTCATGAAGTGTGTATATGAGTGTCAAGTAGGGGTGAGCATAAAATCCTGGTACCCAGTACCGGAACCGGTCCGGACCCGTCGATTCTGGAACCGGAACTGGTGTAACTGGGTCCGGTTATGGGTCCAAAAATGGGAACCGGTCATAACTGGTTCCGGTTCCGAGTAATAAAATTTGTGACCCGGTACCCAGTGGAACCGGTACCGGTACTGGGTACCCAATTGGTTTCGGTTCTGGTACCGAGTACCCAATGTTTGGAACTGTTATATAAGGTAATTCTACTCTTTTTCTTTACATTAAAATCCATTTCCTTCTTTGTTGAACCATTCATACACTAAGGATGCAAAGAGAATGATTCATGGGCCTAAAGGTTATTTTTTTTACATTTCAAAGATTATTTCCTTCTTTGTCGATTTTATCACCGATAGATTGCTGCAAGTATGTTTCAAGTTGAAGAGATTATTAAAGATAATTTTTTACAAGCTCAAAATTAATTTGCAAAAACAAATTATATGAACTGGGTACCCAGTCCCGACGGTTCTGGGACCGGTCCCTAAAACTTAGGAATCGATTCAACTGGTTCCGATTTCAGATTTTGGGACCCAGTCGGTTCCGGGTTTGATTCCCTAAAAAATACCGGGTACCCGATCCCGCTCACCCCTAGTGTCAAGGAGCTCCTAAGGGATGATACCTCATCTGAATTAGCAAGAGTCATCACTCACATTGCATTAGAATAAGACAAGTGTCGCAACAAACATCCATTACTTGAGCAAAGAAATAGAGCACGTGCTCTTCTCCAGATACACGCCTCACGCATCCCATATGCACGACTCGCACATTTGAGGCAGAGGCAAAAACCTTCGACTCGAGCATTGTCCTGCAACTGCTCCTCTTGCTTGCTTTCGCGCTCCACGCAATTCCAAACGTGCCTTGCGCTTCCTCCTTTCTCCACTTAACCCTTCACTTAACTCCTCATCGTAATNTTACCGACCGAATTGCGGTCGGTATTACCGACCGAATGTAAAATCGGTCGGTAAAACTTATTTTCCCTCCAATTTTTGGTAGTCAAAAATCAGTCGGTAATTCGGTCGGTATAGCCTCACCGACCGAAAATCGGTCGGTGAAATTTTTTTTACCGACGATCAAAAATCCGACCGAGGTCACCGACCGATTTTCGGTCGGTAACACCCTTTACCGACCGATTTTCGGTCGGTGACTACGGTCGGCCGAAATCGTTTTTCTTGTAGTGATAGTTGTAAGTTCAGATGAAAAGCCCTTCAAAACCTCATCATATCTCATAGTTTTGGCCCCAAATCTTGTGTGACATCACTATATAGTTGTGGTGGAAACCAACGACAAACTTTTCTGCTCTTTCAACAAAAATCTATCTAGAAACCTTATTCGTGATGTATAATCCATGTTTTTGGCCCATGAAATCGCCGTTTCGGCAATATTTTGAGTTTTGTCCAAATTTTTTCCACATCTTAAATGCCAAAGGAGGTTGACCCGACGACTTCAGCTCCAAACGGCGAGTGTTGTGCATCTCACGTGCGTTTCGACGGTTGAAAGTTTAGATGAAAGTTCAAATGAAAAGTCATTTGAAACCTCGTCATATCTCATAGTTTTGACCCAAATTTTGAGTGACATCATACGGTTGTGGGAACCAACCTTATATATGATGTATAATCCATGTTTTTGGCCGTTAGAATTATTGTTTTGGCGATCGTCAAGTTTAATTCCCAAACGAAGAGTGTTGTACCTTTCATGCGCGTTTTAACCATTGGAAGTTCAGAGAAAAAGTCTTTCAAAACCTCATCATATCTCATAGTTTTGGACCCAAATTTTTCGTGACATTATTATACAATTGTGGGAACCAACCACAATTTCTCAACTCTTTCATAAAAACTGATGCGAAAACCTCATATTCGTGATGTATAATCAACGTTTTTGGCCGTCAGAAATGTTGTTTTGGAGATTGTTTAAGTTTTTAGCCAGAATTTCTCCTACACCACCTTAAAGGTCATGGGGGATTTTCCCTCGCCAAGTTGCAGTCCCAAACGAAAAGTGTTGTGCCTCCTATGTGTGTTTTGATGGTTGGAAGTTTAGAGAAAAAGTTATCGAAACCTCATCATATCTCACAATTTTGGACCCCATTTTCGCGCGATAGCATTATACTATTATGGGAACCAACCACAAATTCTCAACTCTTTCATAAAAAATTGGTGTGAAAACTTCATTTACGTGATGTATAATCAACGTTTTTGGTCGCTAGAAACGTGGTTTTGGCGACTGTTTAAGTTTTTAGCCAAAATTTTAACCACACCTTAACAACCCGCTTGGTTGTTTGTAAAAAATGATGGTTTAATGAGAGTGATTTTGTATGTAAATTTGTGAGGAAGTATTATGTTTATTCCCATGGTAATGCAATTTCATCCCAAAAGGTCTAATTTTTTTCTTAAATTTGCATTTCCACTCAATACCACTCCCCCAATTGCTAATGAGTGGTAATCAAATTCCTAAGAAATTGTGTCTCTATGGAGAGAAAAAAAAGCATAAGTTTGAGGTAAGATTGTTTCCTCACAGAGATAATGTTGTAAGCAACTTAATAATGTTGGGGATCGAAGGCTCGTGTTCGACTAATTAGTGATACACCCTAGCCAATTAATAATCTACCGAAAGATGTAAAAGCTATAAAATAAGCAAACAAAGCATAAATGAGTGAATAGACAAGATTTATCGTATGAAACCCAAGGACTGAGAGAAAAACCCACATCACACTTTGTGATTATTGAAGATGAAGATGATCAAACACACACACACACACACACACAACTCAAGTATCAATGGCATGCCATTGCAATACTATCTCACAAGTTCTCTAATCTAACCACTATAGATTACAACTATCAACTAGTATCCACACTACTAACCACTCTCAATTTGCTTCCCCAAACCCCTTACAACTAGTGTTTACAAGTTTAGGATCACACACCTATCTACAACAATCCTAAAACCCCTAGCTTAAGTGTTTAGCAAAATCTTACCTCAACATTTCTTGTGTTTCTCTCTCTAGCTCAGTTGCATGTCTTTCTTGCCTCTATGTCATGAAGTGTGTATATCAGTGTCAAGGAGCTCCTAAGGGATGACACCTCATCTGAACTAGCAAGAGTCATCACTCACATTGCATTAGAACAAGACAAGTGTCGCAACAAACATCCATTACTTGAGCAAAGAAATAGAGCATGTGCTTTGCTCCAGAAACACGCCTCACGCATCCCATATGCACGACTCACACATTTCAGGTAGAGGCAAAAACCCTCGACTCGAGCATAAAACCCTAGACTTGAGCATAAAAATGCTTGACTCGAGCATTGTCCTGCAACTGCTCCTCTTGCTTGCTTTCGCGCTCCACGCAATTCCAAACGTGACTCGCGCTTCCTCCTTTCTCCACTTAACCATTTCTACACTCAACCCTTCACTTAACTCTTCATCGTGATTTTAAGAGTTTTTCCATATTAACTTACACACAAAAATAGCTATTTTTATTCTCACCGTTTAGTCCCAAATCCCAATAATCAAACGTGAAGTAAAAGTCATGGGATAGCTCATCGCCAAATTTCAATCCAAACATCGAGTATTGTGTCTCACACGAGCAACGCTCGTAGTTTTCGACCCACAACCCGGCAATGCATCGGAAGCGCCAACTACCACCAATTTCAAATAACCACTAATCAACAATTCAAACTCACTTGCTTTCCACATTTCTTCCCGTTAATCAACGTCTCACTCACTCATCTTCTTACTTATCTCTCTCCCTCACTTTTCTCATCTTCAACCCAGAAAACCCTAGAAAAAAACCAGACAATTTTCATACGCCCAAAAAAATGGGCGATAAAACCCCAAATTTCGACATCAAGCAGCTTTGCGACGACATCATC
>SNQN01007011.1:0-35429 GCA_008642245.1 Bassia scoparia
GTCAATAATATCCTGGGACGACATGCAGTGAGTTATTGGTGATTCGCCGCAGCCTCCGAGCGAAAGGCATCATGGAAGCACTGGATGGCGTGGGGGGCCTGAGGGACACTCTCGCGCAGGAGAGAGAGGTTGGAGAGCCGTATCGAACTGTGTAATCCCTGAGCGCCTGAAAAGCGGAAACCTGGTCGCAAGAAGTGATGATACATAGATCAAGAGCTGACGGTTGTGCGTAGCACATGGCTAGACGCTTTCTTGTTTGACTTGAATACAAAGATTCGACGGGAATCAGGTGCTCATGTTTACTCAATAACAAAGCTATGGGTTTTGTGGAACAAGTTCTAATTTGACAATCACGGACAACGTAAGGCTGGGTGGAGAGGATACAAGACTGCGCTATAAATGAGAGCTTGTTGAGAGCTCCAAGAGTTATCCAAAGTTCCATTTCAAGGGGATCAAGATCACGTCATCTCACAGCAATTCGCTACACCGAAATCCCCGCTCGGGACTTTTAAGACTGTGAAGCGTGACTGGTGGTATCCTCGAACAAAGGAGATGAGCTATTAAGGAGGATCACCTCAAATGGAAAGTAAAATACATCATCGGATAGAGAACAAACAAAATAGTCAGCCTATCTCTCTTCGACAGTTCAGGTTGGCAAGGAATCGGATTGTAGATGCAGCTCTTTTGCCTTTCAGTGAACAGCCTTTCATCCAATGGTCTAACTGCTATCTGGAAAAACCGAAATGCCTCATCATTAACGATGGTTAAGCATCAAGCCGAATAAGGAACAACTTCCAATCCCGCCAAATTCATTGCGCTAATTTCAAATCTAGGGAACAGACGGGTAATAGTTTGTATTATGAAACTAGTGCATATCGCAACAAACAAGTCAGAAATATCAAAGAAGGTGCAAGTACGTTTGTTTCGCTTTTCTAAGATTGCGATTTTAAGATTGCTCCCATTATTCGCAAGAAGTAGATATTGACGAGACATTCCCGTGGGGGCGAGGACATGAATTGACAGGGTAGGAAGCCAGGCGAGGTGGTATCAGTATACTGACTTCTATACTATATAGACTTACCATCACCCTGCGTAAGTAGAGTAAGTGGGATCAATGGCCTCAAAAGAAGGCAGTTTCTAAGTGCCTAGCAGTTTGAATGATCATCAATTGCGTGCGTATTTCTGGGGTTTTGGTATTTAACCATTGCATTCAAGAATGATCTGCATGTGTGAACGCACAGAGATCTCGAGCATACGCTCAAGGAAAAATCACTATAAACAAATCTGTCAACTTAAATACATGTTTTTGGCAGGATGAGAATTCTACCAGCGTAGTAGCGTCTTGAACACCCACGAGTTCCGGTCATGGAAAGCGCTAAAGGCAGCAACTAAATAGATCACTCCGCAAAGGACGAAGCTGCACCATTGATGATAAAGAACATGGGGAAATGTCACAAAGTATTGAAATTGAAAGGAAAGAAGACCAAGGGCAGATATTACCTCGTTGAGCCTTCATACGTTTGATCTTCTTACGAGTTGGTCATCAGAGATCTTGGGGTCTCAATTCTGTACACGCCGGCCCTACACATAGCAAGCGGATACTGTGAGGCCAGGAGCACTGGGGGCTAGAGGGCGAAGATAAGAGTAAGCCAAGAGCTGCAAAAAACATCACAAGTAAGTCAACACGTCAAGTGAAGAAGACAAAGATACAAAGGCAAAAGTAATACCTCAATCACCCCATGGGCCCTCTAATCGCCACCTTCACCCGACAATCTAATTGCGCCGGCAAGCTTTCCTCAGCTCACAAGCAGCTGAGCATAACCTTAAACCAGGACCCATTCATAATTTTGAAACGACGTCAAATCCCTCAAAGAAGCAAGAAGTAACCAATTAGGCAACGGGTTTCAGTCTTTCCGGCATCCGGGTACAACCAAATTGCTGTTTGATCATCACCTGCAAAGATGATCGAGTGCTGGGCCTCAGTAACATTGTCCATCCCATCCCTCTAAGAGTACACCAGGCTTCAACATGCTTCTCTTTTCGGAAAGGAGGCACAAATAGGCCAAGCAGCTGAAGATTTCCTCTGAACTAGGTGTCAGAGAGGGTCAATCACCTACAGGTTTCCGGTGAAAGTCAATGCTTGTGAGCATATGAAATCGCAAAGGAGTGATAGTTTTCTATTTCACCCCAAGAAATAAATTCAAATGAAAGGTGTCGTCCAGAACCACTCCAACAATGCTTAAGAACGAAAGATGAGGAGCCGGTGTCTGTGTCATTGCTTTGATAGTCTCCACGAAATTGTATGTAACTCCAGTATTCTCCATGAGTCCCATAAATCGGGGATCGTCGAGAGTGTCCCCACCAGAAAAAGTTGGCCACTCCTAGAGTGACCAAATCCTCGACTCATAATTTTCCTGCAAGGCAAAGCCACACTCAATAAATGACTACATCCACCGAAAAGAAAGAAGACGAAGGAACTGTGCTACAATCCCTGAAAGAGGCGACGCACACGATATATGGTTCTCCTTACCAACCATAACCTGATACCGCGAAGAGCCAGGATGGCATGTGTCCGCATTTTTTCCGACTAGAACGAAGTAAGGAACGTCTTACATTACCTCCTCTGGAGCCTCCTCCATAGGTTCCCTGCCATCCCCAACAAAGAGAATAACAATTAGAAATCAAATCGGGCAGCATAACGGCTATACATGGACAATACCAAACACCTAGAAGTGTAATAGCCCTGCGAGGAAAATGCCGCTAAGGTTGATGACCACAAGCATACATTACACAAATGACTTTGGAATAAAGTTCTAAGGTTATTGTGTTAAGTGAAAACCAACATACATTGAAGAAGCAAAGCAAGCATTGGAAATTCAAAGCATACATTACACAAATACTTTGGAATAAAGCTAAGGTTATTGGTTATAGTGAAAACCAACAACATGTTGAAGAAACAAAGCAAAGCAATTATGAACTTCAAGGCTATAATTACATGAAGATCTTAAGCTTTGATTAAAAGTGCCGAAGCTTTCGTCAAGTATGAACAAGACAACGATGACGTATCAAAGCCCCTACATTACACGAATGGTTTTAAACCAATGTTAAGCCATCGTATTATGAAAACAAGAATGTCTTTCGCAGAAATTCGGAGGCTTAAACATATTGTTTAAAACTAAGCGATTATCGATATTGAATTTTCATACCAAGCTTAACACCATGCCACATGCTTTGAGCTTTCAGCATGAAAGTCAATGTTGTCATTTCAATATACAACCATTCAAGATCAAGATCATCAAGTTATGAGCTTTGGTTATTTACTCAAGCCATACAAGGCATATTTTCAAGCGTAGTACTTCATCACTATTCAATTGCCAAAATCATCAAAAGTTCAACCAAAAAGGAAGAATTCCACATTCCAAAAATCCCAGCAAATCTAGGCCAATTCAAGCACTATTCTCAACAAAAATTTGTGCACAAAATTGGATAATAGAGTTCAGCGCAAAGTAGAGGGCTTGTTCGATTTTTGCAACACCTTGTGTCATTCACAAGCTTCCATCCCCTTCAATCAAGCAACACAGCACAACAAATATATGTCATACGACAAACAAGTACAACAATGCCAAACAATGCAGCACAAACATGAGCAAGATTCAAGCAAGTTGAGTCATGAAAATAAAACCCTAAATCTGAAAAAATGAGACCTATAAAATTCAGAATGAAGGGATTATACCTATAGGATGAGAGTGTTATCTTCAAAGAATGGCTTTAACTTTTCTTTAGGTTGTGAAATTAAGCAAGAATTCGGGCAAGACTTTGTGAAGAGATAAGTGCAAGCAAAAGGCCTCGAAATGTTGTGCACCAATGCGAAATGACACAAACACAAGGGGAACTGGAATAAAACACGCCCAAAAAGTGCAGCGTATATATCGCTGAAGTTTGTGCGTAATACTACGCATGACTAGAGCGTAATATCGCAGTCTTCACGTATCAGCTCCAACTTGTGAAAGCTCCTGCCACTTCTATGCTTGTCGCGCATATTTCTCATTCCAAGGATCGTTCTTCCTCCCGAAATCGCCATCGTTCATATGGCAAACTTCCATTCAAATTACAACATACCCTCCGAGCAGCAAATTACCAAAACCCCTAATTGAGTAGAATCCAAGTTCTTCAAGCATCTCAAACGTCGACATTTCAAAGCAACTCCACAGCATACACCTCTTTCCTCGGGTTTTGGAATCTTCTCGTCTCCAGAAACCGCGCATTCTTTCTAATCTCCCATCATTCGGTAACCGATTTGCCAAGAAAACATCTTCCAGAATCTCGTTCGGTTCTACGATCTCTCTCGTCACAAAAACTCAACAAATACATCTTTCGGGTCTATCGTTTTCCCCGCTAAGAAATCTCAAGCAATACATCTTCGGTCTACGATTTCTCCGTATCAAAAATCTCAAGCAAATACAATCTTTTCGGGGTCTATACGATTTCTCCCGCTACAGAAATCCAGACACAGCATCTTTCGGGTCTAGATTTTCCCGCTACAGAAATCAGCACAACATCTTTCGGGTCTTGAATCTTCTCCGCTACAGAAGTTCCGCCAGCACATCCTCGGGTTTTGGAATTTTCGCCCGCTCAAGAAGTTCGCGCACTCTTCCGGTTTTTGGAGTTTGCTCCCGCAATAAAATTCCAAGGCAAGCAAATCAGACCGCACGGACACGGCTACAGTAAAACTAACCTTTGTTTGCAGGTACCGGTATGACGGAAAGGTTAACTCAGGGTCGCAGAACGTCTTGAGTTGCTCCCGAATCGAATACTTTGACTTTCGTCTTACAAGACTATCGTCTCTCCAGACTCATCAAAAGTGGGGTTCTGTAGACACCTAAAAAATATCCTCCCAAAAGAGTAATCAGTGATGAAACATACCGCGTCTCGCATTGTTTCGACTTAGAAAAGATTTTGAACTCACAAATTGAAAATACGTGGGTGTCATACTCGGAACTGTTGAGCAAAGGACAAATAAAAGGGGCAAAAACATTTCTTTTATTTATTTTAGATTTTTTAAATAATTTATATTGGTGATCCCTCATAATTCCACTTTTCATACACTCTTCACATTTTCTGAGCTCACAGTATTTTAGATTTTTTTCTGATTTTTCTACATTTTTCTATGATTTTTATAAGTTTTACGCAGAAAATACAAAAAATACAAAACTCACAAAAAATACTCGGCACATACGGTGGAACCTTCTAGAACACGTAGAACTCCTTGCTTGAGAGCAAGGGTGTTAGTGCGTCAAATCAGGGATCACGAAATAAAATCGGAGGAAATCAAAAATATTTCGAGTTTGAAAAATATATACGCAGCCACGCGCTTCGTATACAGCAGAGCTGCGTATATAGCAGCCCCTATCTGCGTATATACGCAGGCCACCTGCGTATATATAGCAGCTTCTCCTGCGTATATACGCAGGGTTTTTTCCTCTGTTTTTTCCCCTCGTGCCAATAAATACGTGCCTGCCTTGCTCATTCCGAACACACACGATTTTCATACACCGCATTCTTCTCTCTTCTCTCTCTCTTAACTCTAAACACTTCGTTCTTGAGTTCAAAGCATCGATTCTGTTTCGATTCAACAAGCAATAACAAGTTTATTCTGAGATTTACTCGCCATTAAACATACTCCTTTTCCAATCTAATTGATAACTATTACGAGTTTCGATCTAATTTAACAAACATGTAGAACTCACTATTTAATTGTTCCATGTAATATGTAGGATTGTCATTAACTTTTTTAACGATTTTCCATTGTTTCATTCTTTTTTTATTTCATTTCTCATTATTATTATCACTTTGTCAATACACGATTTCTTATCCTTTGTATGCGATTCAAGCCAAAGGCGGAAAGATTCATTTCGCTCGTTTTTATATAAACTAACCTTTGTTTTGTTTGTCTTATATAGCGATTCAAGGCGAAGATTCTTGCGTCGTTTTTTTTACAGAACTAACCTTTGTTTTTTTGCAGATTTAGGTAAGATTGGTTTGTATATAGTGTTTTGAAGTTCATATACTTCGCATTGTCATTGTTGTATATTTGTATATTTTTGCTAAACAAAGACGGAAATTATGTGAATCACTTTAAAATCAGATTAACTATGGACAACGTGTTTTTAGGCACCGTTTTATACTTGATTAATGCAAAGTGGTCACAATTTTCTAGTCAGAGTAGCTCTTCTGTGCATAATAGAAACACACTTTCGTAGTAATCTTTAGGGTTAGTACGCTTTAAGGTGCTAAAAATGTAAGTTATGTGCATTCAATAAACGTGTAGAATGGAATTGCAATGAGACGAGTAGAGGCCGCTACATGCGGGCGAATTGGGTTACAGATCTCAGTCGTCCACCATGTCCTCACGACACCACGAACTGGTTACTGGATCAGAACGTGGGGCCATTATTTGTGCACCCACAACTTCCAACGTTTCGGGCGTCCGTGAATAACCTTTATAGGCACGGTGGCGACTCCCCTTACTCGACAACACTACCCCAACGCACTCACGTGCGGGCTCCGTGGCTCAAGCCCACGCAAAGCACCTCGATGTAGTACCAAGCCGCGKGCCCGCTATACGCGAGGGCGCGGCCCACGTCCTACACTAATGCCTATTGTCCATAGTTATCTTATTAGGCGTGAGAACACGAAATTTGCCGGTCTTTGTTAAAGCATATTATGGGTGTGAGACAAGCATGCAAGCACTCGTGCGAGGAATTAAAAGTTTCGCCTTAAGGTTGCTTTTAATTTGAATTGCCAAGTTTTTAGTAGTCAATATTACATGCAAAGTTACATYGAAAGTCGAATATCTAAACAAGCATGCAAAAGGGGGTTTAGAATTGAGATGTTGGCCTCAAACCTACCTCGSAACACGATGTCGAAGACCAAGGACATAGCTTCGGACCCTTAGGAACCCTTGTCGAGCCTTAGTACCCTTGAAAACCTTCTAGATCTAATACAAAAGAGTGTTTTTGAATGTGTTTATGTGTGTATGAAAAAGTATTTGAGGAGAGAGAGAGAGAGAGTGTGTGTGTGCATGTGAGGCGTGAAATCGTTCCCCCAAGTGTGCCCAAAATCCGTCAATGAACGAGAGGGGGGGGTCTCTTATTTATAGGCAAGGGATAAAATCGGCCAAAAATGGCAAGGAACTGGGCGCAATTGCGCCCAGTATTTGCCTAATTTTGGCCGATTTGTGTTGCCTTTAATAGGGAGATCGTGATAAAATAAAATCGTGATAAATCAAATAAAATATGTGTGTGATTTTATACGATTGCATCTGATTATATTGAAATAATAGGAATATTTGGCTTCCTCGGGACGCTTGTCTCGAGGCAAAATATCCAGAGGTGGCCCGCTTTGCTCGATTTTGCGTTTTTGCTTAAGAAATTCGTAAATATTAAACCATAAATCAAAAAATTATGGAAAAAATATTTAAAAATTCCTTGTGAAATTTAATATTTTGTGTTAAAATTTCTTAAATTTTGGAGCTATTTTTATAATTTAATTCATTATTGTAAAATTAATTAAATTACCGGAAACTCCGAAAAAACGCAAAAATGCTTAGAAAAATTCAGAAAAATCCTGAAAAATTCTTAAAAAAGTCTAAAAATAAGTTAAAATTATTTGAAAATTAAAACTTACTTTTTGAGGTGCTAAGTGCCTGGAAAAGGTGCTCGGTGTAAGGGAACTTGCCTTTTTTAGGACCTATCAGGGTCATAACTCTCTCGATTTGACTTGTGTGTTGCAATGAGTGCCTTATCATTGGCCGTCTTGGGCTGGGGATAACTATAGGTTTCTACAGAATGCCATATTCTTTAAGGAGATCCTGAGTGTACTTGGACTGAGAGACAAAAATCCCAGATTCAGTGTGGTCAATTTCCAACCCCCAGAAAGTATCTCACTTGTCCRAATTCTTTCATGTGGAAGTTTTGAGCAAGAAAGATTTTGGTATTGTCAATTTATTTTTGGTAGTTCACTACTACTAGGAGGTCATCAACATAGATTAACACAATGGTGATAATGCCCTGCTCCTTCTTCAGAAACAATGAGGAGTCAGACTTAGATTGTACAAACTTAAATGTCAGGAGAGCATCTCTGAGCTTTGAATACCACTGCCTTGGTGCTTGTTTGAGCCCATACAGTGATTTTACAAGCCTGCAGACTTTCTCATCTCCTTACTCAGTCACTTGGGTCACTGAATTCCACTTTATTATCCTGCTCCCCTTTCATGTATAACCTTGAGGCAGCTTCATGTAAACAGTTTCATCCAAGTCTCCATGTAAAAAAGCATTATTAACATCCATCTGTTCCATCTTCCATCCTTCTACAGCTGCTATTTCCAATATTGATATCACAGTAGTTAATTTTGCCACTGGAGCAAATGTTTATTCATAGTCAATTCCTAGTCTTTGTCTGTTTCCAAGCACCACAAGCCTGGATTTGTATCTTTCAACACTTCCATCTTGTTTGTATTTGATTTTGAACAACCATTTGCACCCAATTAGCCTTTCTTGATGGCAAATCAGTGATTTCCCAAGTGTTGTTTGCCTCTAGTGCTTCTAACTCTTCATTCATTGCATCCACCCATTCTTGTTTCAGAACCGCTTGATTGTAGCTCACTGGTTCTCCCATCTGATTTGTTTTGGTCAAAAAACATTGAAAAACATCAGTAACATCAGTAGAAATGACTTGATGTAATTTTTCCACATCATTCATGGCATCAAATGCTCCCATGTGATAGTCTGCATGCCATCTTGGTTTATTGTGTAGTCTAGATGATCTTCTTACAATCTCAGGGGAGTTATGTTGATTATGGTCATGGTCTTGATCATTTTCTTCCATTTCTTCTGCATTTATATTATTTTCAGCTTCACCAATATTTCCTTCACTATCCTCATACTCATGAGCCTCTTCATTTTTACAGGATGCAACATCATGTTGCTTTCTTGTATTTTTGAACACATGGAATGGAAATATATGTTCATAGAATTTTGTGTGCCTAGTAACAAAAATTGTGTTGTTTAATAGATTTAATAGCTTATACCCCTTTTGATTTTGAGGGTACCCTAGGAGCATACAAGGTACACCTCTGGCTTTAAACTTATCTGCAGTTCTTTCAAGATTACAGGCTAATACGAAGCATCCAAGTACTCTTAAATGATCATATTGAGGTTGAGCGTTGTACATTACCTCATATGGGGACTTCTGATCCAATGCCACTGATGGTAGCATGTTTGTAATATGTACTGCAGCTTGTACACATGCACCCTAATAGCACAGTGGCAACTTTGCTTGAAATCTCAAGGCCCTTGACATTTCAAGAAGGTTCCTATGCTTTCTCTCCACTCTTCCATTTTGTTGTGGTGTGTCCACACATGAGGTTTCGTGAAGAATTCATTTTTCTGCATAAAGCTCTTTGCATTTTCCATCTTCAAACTCTAAAGCATTGTCACTCCTTATTCTTTTCACCTTTTTTTCAAAATGTTTCTGTGCCATATTAAAAAATCTCCTYATTGCCTCATATGCTTCAGACTTTAATTTCAGCAAGCTCATCCATGTCATCTTGGTTCTGTCATCAAGGTTAGAAAATATATGTATCCTTCTCTAGTGCAAGTCTTGTATGGCCCCCAGGCCAAATGTCCTATGTGTATTAGCTRAAATTTTTCTTGAGCCATTGATGGACTCACTTTGTATGGAACCTTTGTCATCTTGGCCATTGGACATGTAATGCAATCTCCTACCTTCCTTTCCTGAAATCCTTATAGATTTTTAATCCTTTTTACCCTTTCACTTGGAATGTGTCCAAGTCTCATATGCCAAAGTTGTGATTTCTCCATCTTTGGGCAGTTCTGCATAATACTTGGCACCTTCAATTCTCCCTCTGCATGCATAGTCTTCCTGCTATCATCCTCCTTTTCCACTTCAATTCCTTTAGTTAGATAATACAGCCCCTTGACCTGTTTCCCTGCACTCATTTTGCTCCCACTACTAGCATCTAGGATCAGAGCTTTCTCAACATCAAACCTCACTCTGCACCCATTGTCATAACTCATCTTTTGCACTGATATGAGATTGTGCTTGAAGCTAGGTATATGCAGAACATTCTTCATCCTCAACCCATTCTTCAGTTGTATGTTGTCAATTCCTTCCACATTTGATGTCTCACCATTTGGTAGGGATATTGTTGTGTTCCCTCCAATCTTTTTGTAATCTGTCATTTCCTCTTTCTTTCCTGTCATATGGTGGGTTGCACCATTGTCTATGATCCAACTCTTCTTGTCACTCCTTACTAGGTTGCAGGCTACCATCCATGAATACACAAAATCACCATCATCACCACTTTCGTCTTCTTCTTCCTTCCCTAGTTGTGGCGGCATTTTGATCAGCTTTGCAAGTTGTTTGGCTGTGAAGTTGGTTGAGCTGCTTCCTTCTCCTTCTTGTGAGTTTAGTTTCACATTTCCATCCATCTTCCTTGCACCACTTGTACTGCCTCCTCTGCTTTATTCCATCGTTGTTGAGGCTTGTTTACTTCCTCCTTTTCTTCTTTGGGCTTCTTTTGGTTAGATCTTTCTCCAAATTCCTTCTTTTTTCCTCTTTCTTGATTAGGAGGAAAACCTTTCACATGCCAACACTTTTCTGCAATGTGTCCTCCCTTTCCACACACTTTGTAGTTCCAGCAATCTTCAGTTTTGTGCCCATTCTTCCCACAGTTACTACAGGACACTTGAGTTTTCTTTGTATTCATTTCCAATCCACTGTTATCATCTGTCTTCACATGAAACACTTCTCTTTGATTTTCCTCTTGTTGGATTATGTTGCATGTTTCTTCAACAGTTGGTAATTTCGCCCTCATCAATATTTGACTCATTTGGTTTGAGTATGTTTCATCTAAGCCCCCCAGGAATTGGAACAACTTCTGCTTCTCTCTGTAGTCTTGTTGAGCATTTACATAGGCTGCAGTTTCTGGTGTAAGCTCACTTATGGGTGGCATCATAGTTAACTCGTCTACCTCTTCCCAAAGGGTCTTGATCTCAGTGTAGTATTCAGAAATAGCTCTGCCTACATGTTTTGTGTTATAAATCTGCCTATTTAGGCTGTATTTTCTCACTCCATTTGTGATCAAGAATCTTTGTGCAAGCTGATTCCATATCTCTTTTGCACTATTGAGAAACATGATAGATTTCTTAATGTTTTCAGTAACATTTCTAAGTATCCAAGTTATCACAAGAGAGTTGCAGGTATCCCATGCTTCATCCTTTGTTGCATTGTCCCTGTCCCTTTTAACTCCCCCTATGATAAACCCCAATTTTCTTTTTGACAACAGGCTTAGTTCCATGTCTCTCTTCCAAGCTCTGTAGTTGTTGGATCCCTCCAATTTTTCCACAACCATAGAGGTTGGTCCATCCGAATGATGTAAATACAAAGGACTACACACATCTATTGATGATTGACTCATATTATCAAAAATATTATCAAAGAGAACTACTAAATCAGCAAAAGACTCAATCTTGGCTAAACTGATTATCACAGTCTAATTACACACAACACATCCAAAAAATAGATCTATGAACTCAGAAAGTAACATACCTCAGATTCAAACGAACCTGGCTCTGATACCATATAAACATTTGATATTTAGAATGCAAGATAATCTCAGTTCATTAGCTATGCATTGATTCATTCATTCAAGGAGATATTTTGCAATGACATTGGCTTAATCTATTTCATTCATTTGTCTTAAAAGCTGTTGTTACAATGCATGCTACTATTTATACTAAAACCTAGTAATAACTAGAATCCTAGTGGACCACGTAGCACTCATCACAGCTTGAATGGATAGTCACGTGATCCAAGGATGATACAAGGTAAAGGACAAAAAAAATAGGTAACAACAGTGCTAGTTGTATTGCTTTCAAGAGTTGTTGCTGCCTTGATTAAACACACACAAACAGAAAAAAAAACACACACACCATACTTGGACTAATTGCATGATTAATAAGAAAAAACATTCCTCCTTTTTACAATATAGAACCCATCACACCACTTGTAATACTCTCATGTGCATTAAAAATGRAATTTTATTTGTTTCTCTCTCCAATCTAAATCTATTTTTTAACCCCTCTTGTAATATTAGATTAGTTTCTGTATTTTAAACCCAAATAGTATATGGTAACAAGTTTATGGAACCAAGGGAGCAGATCTTATAAAAAAATGATTGATAGAAAACAATCAATAATCATTATATTACCCCCTTAAAAAAACAATATATATTACTTTAAATTACAATGTAAAAACACTCGCTCATAGTTCACAGACAAACTAGAATTTGAGAAGATAATAGAAATTAGAAAATGGAGCAAATAGAAAATCCCAAAGCAATTACATAGTACATAAGATACTTGATCTACCTATCAGATCATTTATCCACCTTTAATGAAGAGTAGTGATAAATGGATAAATGAAATCCAACTCACATGTTTAATTATTTTTAATATTTTTATTAGTAGTAGGTGAATTAACTATCGAATAGATATAAGAATGTCTTGATAATAAATTAATAATATCAAGGAATTGAAAATTTGTCATTAACCTCGTGTAGGGAAAGTTAAAAAACAATTATATAGCCCTTAACCCCTTATGGTCATTTGCGCCAAAAACAAAGGGAAAGAAGAGCCAATTCGCAGTTAATAATACTTCAATTCAGTTCAAATGTTCAATCAACTTAAGCCCACTTCTAGCTAATTTCAACTAAAGTTATCTTAGCAACTTTAGCAATAGGTCTATTATGGTCCCGGGACCATGTTCCTCATCATGGTCCCGGGTAAATGTTCATTTCCGAAAGTAGAAATGTTCATTTCTGAAAATATAAATGTTCATTTCCAAAAATACAAGTGTTCATTTTCATATATGAACATTTACATTTGAAAATGAACATTTTACWTGTTGAGATGAACATTTCTAGTTTCGGAAATGAACATTTGCCCGGGACCATGATGAGGACCATGATCCCGGGACCATATTAGAATTTGCGCAACTCTAGCTCAATTCAATTCTCAGCTATTTTTATCTCATTTTAATTTAGTTCAGCCCGTAACAATTCAGTTTAGTTGACTTTAACCAACTTCAATTTAGTTCAACATAATTCAGCCCAAAAAAACAGAGCAAAATTTCATCATCTTAGCTGCTTAGGTAATGCAAAGTTCTTTGCTTATGCATTATGAAAAAATAAAATAATTATTAATTTATTATACATAAAGAAGAAAATCATGATTTACCATAATCATGCTCGCTATTCTTACTCCATTATGGCAAAAATTAAAGCAGTAACTTTTACCATTGACATTTGAGCATGTATGTCCTCCATTTACGCAGTGAATAAGCAGAATCCTAGAATTTATACGCCATAATTACAACTGATAATTCATGATTTTCTATGATTTTCCAAAATTATTAGTGAAAACATTATGTGATTATTACAAGTATAAGTAGCATAATCTAATATTATGGCCTTAAAAATACAATCATAATTCGAAAACAATAAGTGGGAATTATGCAAATCACAAAACTTTTTGTGATGGAAAATAATTATTCATAAAACATAGCTCATGGTCTCATCTGATATCAATAATCAATTGTTGATTTAACATTTGATGGGCCATGTTATATTCTTATTGTCACATATTTATCATCATTGCTTCTTCAGCTTAATTATTAGTAATTAAAGCCTACTTTTTCTTTTCTTAATTCTTTTTACAAGCACTTTTTTGGCCTTAAAACATGGAGCTAATACCTTCTGTTTCTTGTAACCTTGATTAGTTGATTAGTGGAGCATTTCAAAATTTTAATATTGGTATTCAAATCACATGTGGTATAAGCTAGTACTACTTAATTAGCAAGCATAGTATAAAAGCTTTGAGATGGTATGTCCCATGTTTGAATTCCTACAAGGGTTTTTATGAGTCAAGTCGAGTACATAGACAATAAAACTTTTTTAATTATTTGAAAAGTAAAACAAAAAAAAATCTTTTTTTAAAGTACGCTATAATATTTAATAACTAAAAGTATTTTTAAATCAAGGTTATTGAGCTAATAGCATTATTGTTATTGTTAGGAAATTAATGATTAATTATGTAACTATAAGATAAGGTTTGTTGAGAGCATATCTTGAATTTGTTTCAAAAATACACTAACAAACATACGTTGAGCCTGCTTGCGAGCATTTCAAACCAGTGTTTAACGAAAAAACTTTGCCCGTCAACAACACTCCTACGGTACCCCATACTTCATTGCAATTTGTATTACTCTTATGATTCATTCCCTAAAAACAAAAATGCAAACGTTAATTAATCTGTACATTATTAGTTAAGATTATTATAAGAGGGGGTTAATTAATTATTGGGAAATTCCCAATGGTACACACGAATTTTTGCAAAATCCCAATGGTAGACATGAAAGTTTTAAAATATCACATATAGACATGAGTTTAAGGTATATGTGTGAAACTCAACCAAAATCCACCARGACCACGCTCAAACTTCCTCCCTAATTGGTGGGGTGACTGGYGATGGACGGTTGAATGGTTGTGGTGGCCGGAGAGGTACGATTGAGTGGTTGTGGTGGGTGTGACGATTTGTGGAAGTTGTTTTGGTGGGTGTGGCGATTTGAGACAGTGATAAGGTGGTTGTCGCTAGGGAGGCGTAGAGAGAGATGGTTGTGGCTGGGAAGACACAAAGGGAGGTGGTTGTGGCTGGGAAGGGCCATTTGAGGGCGGTCGGGATGATTTTGGTAAAATTTCACATATATACATTAAACTCATGTCTATATATGGGATTTTTAAACTCTCATATCTATCACTGAGATTTCGTAAAAATTCGTGAATACCATTGAAAATTTCCCTTAATTATTCCATCCGACCAGAAAACAAGTTTCTTAAAAAACATTCTAAATGAAAGCTAAATCTCCACTGAAAACCAAAAAAAAATCCTAGGTTATAAAGTTCCAATTACGGCATTGATTGAGTTAGATGCACTACTACTACTCTACTAGTAGTAGTTTAGTTTAGTTTACGACTACACTACTAGTCTTGGTCTTGGTTTGATCCCATGTGTGATGTGTGCCCATTTTGTCTGAGTTTTTGACTAAACCCAAACAGTTGCTTGAATGCCTATATTGTAGGCACTGGATCACTAGGCCTGATTGAGGGTCCAATTCAATTAAATATATGTAAGCTGCTTTCAGATTGTCATGACATGATATTTCATTATTTTGACCATTCGACTTCATCCATTCCCTCTTATTGTCACCTCTCGATAATTGGAACTCGTAAACCCCATCACTTCCATCTTTGTAGAGGGCTAACACTTCCTTCATAGCTGCCATACACAAATCCCAGCTACCTTTTTCTTTTTTTTCTTTTTTTAAATTCAGTTTTGTGAAAAAAAACAAAAAAAATCAAAAAGTGYACCCAAGTGATCTCAAAAGTTGAGAAAAAGATGGAAAATTTGTTGATCAAATAAACCACCATTTTGACAACGACAACAAACAAATTAACCAAAAAAAAGTGATTGCGATTTATAAATCGCAGCTATTGATTAATCACCCCTCCTTTGTAGAGACCACTTTCATATACTTTCTCCAATTTTTTAAAATTGTAATGTTGTAAGTTTTACCTTTGACAATTGCTAACCTCTTAGTTTAATTAGGATTTCACTAATCCCCTTTTAATTACTTTTTTTTTTATTATGAAAACTATATTTTAAGGGAGCTGAAACGAATTGAAATGAAAGAATGAAATTAAGAATTAAATTAAAATGAAAATAAATTGAAGTAAATGGACCCTAAATTTTTTTTTTGTTCTTTTTTTTTTAAAAAAAAAAAAAACAAACCACCCTTTATGATGTTTTTTTTTTATCACCTCTTTGAATCTCCTACCCCTACTACATTGCCATAAATATGTACTCGTAGTAAATATGAGAGCATAATTTTCCCTTAGCTTGATGAGTCAATGGTTTTTATGATCTTTTTGTACCTCCTACCCTTACTATATTGCCATATATATGTTATATGTAGACATACATACATGTAGTAAGTATGAGAGCATATTAGCATAATTTTCCCTTAGATTGATGAGTCAAGTTGCTATGGTACTAAATTATCTTCCTGGTGTCTCTCTGATTAGATCAATACAGTTAGTTTACAGACTTGGAGTCCGTTTATTTTAGTTAAAAACAAATGAACTGAATTAAAATGTATTTGAAGGGTATTTAATTTCGTCATTACCCTTGTAGATCATTTGTGCATGAAAAAATGGTCACTTGGAATTGTTTTATGTGTAACTTTTTGGTTTTTTACAGAGTGAAAAATYCTCCTAATATTGGTGATATAATAGTGAAATGTACAGCTACTAGTATAAGCCTGTGGTTATGTGTAGCTGTACGTGCATAGTTGCATAGAGATACAGCCACACAGTAATGATTTTGTATTTTTATACGGGTTTCCGCCTTGTAAGTTGGGGCTATAAATATTACACTGTATTTCTTTCGTGCGTGAAAACCTAATTTTGGAATACCAAGTATTTTGGTTGTTTCATATCTTCTGTGACAAAAATAATACTCATAAATATTATACTGAGGAGGGCTATATTCAGTCCATTTTAACTGATGTAAAATTGTCAAATTTGACGTGAGTCTATTTTACTGTATTTGTTTTTAACTATTAGCTACGAAATGTCTAATTTGATTATTTATTATTATTGTAAAAAAATGCAACCCAAGTTTCAGCCATATTTAGCATCATTGCCAATGAATACATACAGAATTTAATTCTCTCCTTCTAGACTAATCTTATCCATAGTCATGAATCAACAATCCAACATGCATGTGGGAATGAAATCATTGCCTACCTATATATTATTAGCTTCTAATATTATTATTATTATTATAATAATTTGCACTCATTCTTATAATAATAAGTATTATATTATATGGTGAGTGAGTAACCAATATATAAACATAGTACTCGTACATTATTCATTCGTGTAATGGATTTATGGAAATATGGAATACATGATAGCATATTATACTCGATCTATCATTCACTAATTGTATGTACTCGCTATGATGTTATACTTCATTACTTCCTCCGTTCCAAAAAAATGTACTAGTTAATATTTTGCACTATTCACATTATATACTTTGATCAAAATTTAAACTTTACGCATAATAAAAAATTATAGTCAAGTGCGATCTTGTTTGATTCATGTCGTTAAATACTATCTTAATATCAACATTTTATAATTTTTTATAATTCATAGTTCTAGTAATTAAAGGTCAAAATAATGTTTCGACATACGTAAAATGTTGACTGAAGGGTTCGTTGTATTCGTTGAAAAGAATCAAACTTATAAACTAAATTGTTCAACAGAAAAATAAAGTAAGTTTGAAAATTAGGAAGATAAATTGAAGTACATAAACTCTTAAGTATACGATAATAAAAAAAGTAATGAAAGAAATAGGGAGTGGTGGTAAAATATATAGATGGCGTACACCAAAATATAGCTAATGATAAAGAAAATGGCAGACAAACTGGTGGACAAGATGACCCATGAAAAATATTTTCACCACCTCACCATAGACCTCACTAATTGAGTAATTGTCATCACGTACTCATCAATGACAATACTCAATATATCAATACCACTGTACTCTCACTACCCACTCCCATCCCAACTTCTTTTC
This sequence comes from Bassia scoparia, assembly GCA_008642245.1. Lineage (NCBI taxonomy): Eukaryota > Viridiplantae > Streptophyta > Magnoliopsida > Caryophyllales > Amaranthaceae > Bassia > Bassia scoparia. The sequence continues at coordinate 17,781 of SNQN01007011.1, forward strand.
TCTACTTACACAAGCAAACTACACTTTCTTTCTATACTCAATATATAACACCCCCCCCCCCCCCCCCTTTTTTTATTACTTGTATTTTATTTATTTTTTTAAAAAAAAAATACATACTTCGTATTTTAATTTAAACACTTCCCCCCTTTTATTTTAATTTTAACTCTATTTGCATGGGCTCATTAATCCCTCCATCAAATTGTGCATCCTAATTAAATACTTACATGCAATTTTCTTCCTTTTTTGTAACAAGATCAGACATTCAAGCACCAACTTCCTTTGACTAATTTAATTTCATGCAGAAGCTAAATTATTCCACATATCAACCCCTCATCACCCATTTTTCTCAGAAACAATAAAAACTGCAGAATTATTATTCATTTTACAATTATGATATATAAATGCTAAACTTTTATAATTATGATTTATTAACCCATGTTTTATATGCCTTCACATTTAAAAGTATCTAGAAATTGAAAGCAGTGAAAATGATATATTGCTACACTATCAAGCTATGTAAGCTAAGTAAAATGGAACCTTGAAAGAAAATAAACAGATAAAATTCAAGCAAAAATCACATATATATATTTGATATACACTAATTAAGTTGCTCATGTTAAAGCATAAGCTAAAAAATGTACATGTAGAATCAAAGTACAACAATGTACCAACCAAAAGTTTTGCCCCCTATTTGAGTAAAATCAACTACTTAAACCTCCCAAAATTAGTCTCACAAATACACATGAGAATAAGCATAATGTCAGCTTCATAAGATATGATCTTGCTTGATTCATCAAAAGCTTAGATAAAAATAAAAGGAAAAACACTTGAGAAAAAAAAAAAAGTAATTCCCTTGTTTTTTTTAAGGAGATCTCCAATTCTGTAAACCAAGATCATTGTGCTTTCTAGAAGGCGCTGAAGTAGGAACAGGTCTCTTAGGGAAAAACCCTAAAAAGTGGCCTGAGTTTGAGTATTTTGGCCTTGGGTTGAATCTGAACATGTGTGCATGTCTTAGCCCTTCACATTTGCCATTCTTGCTAACTCCCATTATGATGAACAGCAACATTATATAATAAACACATAACATGATGCTGAGTTCTGATGATGATCTTCTTCTCCTTCTTCTATAACTTCTCATCATCTTCATCATTATCATCATCATCATCTAATAAAAATGGATCAAGCAATAGCAACACCCTTCTTCAGAATGAATTGTAGTGGGCAATTTGAATTAATGCTTTTGTAGGAAAATCGTGAAAAAAATAGTATCATTATTGGGAAAAATGTTTGGAATTTGGTGGTAGTTTAGGAAAGGAATGAAGGAGCAAGTAAGTTGGGTTGAAAAAAAAAATATTTTAAAAAAGGGTTATGAATAACAAAGCTAGTTTAATGAGTTTGAAGTGGTCATTTGAAGTGATAAAAGAGTGACAAAAGCAAAGAGAGGAAGAAGGAGGAGTAAGTGAGATGAAGAGAATGAAGCATATTATGTAATGTGAGTAAGTGAAAAGAAGACCAAAATGAGGTAAAAGGTGGGTTTGAGGGAAAAGGTCAAGTTCTTTTCTTTTTGCACCTTTCCGGCCTTTTCTTTTGGGGTGGTATGGTGGTTAGGTAATTTGAAGTCATTGTGGTCCCACCTTTTTTATTCTTTGATTTTATAGAAGGTTGGAATTCATTTAAAACTAGAAAAAAGTTTAATGAGGATTACAGAGTTTTTATCTTCAATTTATTTGTACTTATGTTTATGGGTGAATGGAACCGGATATCTAGTCAATTTTGGAGGACTCGGATTCGACAGGTCTCAAATTTACGAAATTGGACCTAGTTAAATCAGTTTCTAATTTTTCGGAACRGAAACCGAACCTGGTGGGAATTGATTTCGGAACTGGGTACCCCTGTTCCCTCTTTATGTTTTTGATTCTTTTTTATATAAGATGATTTTGAAAAGAAAATAAAACTTGAGTGGCTTAATTAACGATGAATATTTACACACTTTTATAGTTTATTAATACATATTAATATACTTTCTTCGTTTTCTTCTTGCTCGCTAAACATTGACAAATAAAGTAATATAATTTTTTCAAAACGTAGCAAATAAAAATATAGAGAAATAATTTTTTATAATTCTAATAACGAAATAATGTTATAATACCATATGCTATTAAATTTATCTTTTTAAATATTTTAAAAATTATATCTAAATAGGAAATTATCAATAACTTAAACAACAATAAGCACTTTTTCATCGGGACTGAGTACCCACCGGGCACCTGGTACCAAAAACCGAATTGATTCCAACCGAGTCCAGATTTTGGGACCTGGGTCCCCAGTTTTTTTGCTCACCCCTGCTTATCTTACATTGTAGTTTGTTTATTGGAACATTGCATATTSATACTTATTAAAAGTAAAGATAAATATGTTTTTCTACTAATTTATACTTATCAATAATTATTGTTGGTACACATTGATGTTTATTGACATTTATTTTTCTTAACTTATCTTAATTTGTTCATATTCAATAATCACCTTATTCATTATTAAGTATAGAAAATAAGTAAAGAGAACATGACCAAATTATAATTCATACTATTGATGATAAATAGAAGTACTCTTATTTTTGTAATTTTTCTAATGTCTAAAAAAAAAGAAAAAAAAAGAAGTACTTCCTTCATTTTGATTTAGTAGTTTTGTTTGTTTTAATTTATTCATATTTATCAATGAGGGAAACATAAGATTGTTATATAAAAATCTTGTTTTTGAAAAATATTTTTGTAAAAGGAACTAACAAGATCTCTCATACAATATATATAATTAGGCTTATGCTTCATTCTTTTTTAATGAACTACGTGCATTGAACTGAATTGAAGTTGAATGAAATAAGATGAACTGGTCGAATTGAAGTACTCCGTAGTGGGTTGAAATTAGTTGAAAAGAACTGAAATAATAATTAGGAGTGGATTGAAATTAAATGAATTGAACTGAATTGAACTAAAATAAAGTCGGGTGAATTGAACTAAACCAGCTGAAATTGATTGAACTGGACTGAAGTAATAATTAGGACTGAATTGAGGTCAAATAAGCTAAGTTGAACAAAAATTAACTGAATCAAACTGAATTGAAGTTAACTGAAATTGGATGAGTTAAACTGAAGTCGGATGAGTTAAACTGAAGTCATACTATAAAAACTAACTAGGGTAAAGGACTAAAAGGGTAAATGAATAGTACAATAGATAAAAAGGGGTATAAAGGAAGTTAAGAACTAACTGAGGGTAAAACTTAAAAGGCCAAGGATAATTGAACTAACTGAGTGACGTACTGACGATATAGAGTGTATTGGAAAAGTTATACATACACAAATACACTTTATCTCCATTTGGTTATTGGAATTAAATGATGGGAACCGAAATGAATTTTTAGTGTAATTTAAATAAGGAAAACTGTTAAATTACTACGGGAAATGAAATTCTTCACAACTTTATCTTCATGGGAAAGAAACTCAGTGTATGTGGGTATTGCCGTATTGGTATCCATATGCACAGTGAATTTCTTTGTTATAAACTTCTAATTAGTTAATACACACGGGTCCTTAATTCCACTACTTGAACATTTAATTGAAACTTTAATATTTGCAATGGGTTATTTTATCATTGGATAATTCACTATATGTACGTGTAGAGCTGTTAATCCATAGCAGTTAGTTCAGTCAGTTCTGGTTAATCCATAGCAGTTCAGTTGATTTCAGTTCAATGTGTAAACAGTTCAGTTTAGTCCAGTTTTTTTAAATTTCAGTTTCAGTTCAGTTTCTGTTTATTTCAGTTTGAACTAAATTTGTTCATTTCAATTTCAATTTATTTCAGTTTGAACTTAATCGGTTCATTTTAATTTCAATTTAGTTTAGTTTGAACCATAGCAGTTTGATGTCTTTGATAATTTATTTTTAATTTCGTTTCTTAACGATTAATTTCGGTTGAAAGCAAAAATACATATTAGTTATATATAAAGTTTATCAGTTTCAGTTGAGTAACTATATGTCTATAACATGTATGGGATAAAATGTGGTCTATAACATAAATCTGTAATAAAATAAAGGAAAACTAAATATAAAGTAAAATATGTGGGTCAAAAAATTCAAGTGGTGCAACGAAATCAGGTCTAAATTATGTCAATCTAGATACGTCTATGTAAATACTATGTAAGTCTATGTCAATTCGGGTGAGTTTATGTAAATATTAAGTAAAACTATGTCAATTATACGTAAGTCTATGTAAATACTATGTAAGTTTATGTCAATTTAAGTAAGTTTATGTAAATATTAAGTAAATATATGTCAATTATACGTAGGTCTATGTAAATACTACGTACGTTTATGTCAATTTAGGTAAGTCTCTGTAAATATTAAGTAAATCTATGTCAACTATATGTAAGTCTATGTAAATATTACATATAATTGATTGATGCATTATTACAAATTAATGGCTACTAATTTTAAAGAAATATTTTTGGTTATTGGTTAAGTTTCAGTTCAGGTTCAATTCTAATTCAGTTAAGTTTAAGTTCAGTTGAATATCAATTCAATTATTTAATCAACCTTTTCAGTTTTAAGAAATTAATTTCAGTTTGTTTCAGTTCAGTTGCAGTTCAGTTTCAGTTTGTTTAGTTCAGTTGTAGTAATTCAGTTTCAGTTTGTTTAGTTCAGTTGCAMTTTTGTTCCAATTAAGTCCTGACAATTGATTTCCAGTTATTAGTTTGAATCAGTTCAATTTATTTAGTTCAGTTTCCAGTCAATTTTCAGTTAACATTTCAGTTTTTATAAATTCTAACCAAACTGACAGCTCTATGTACGTGGAGACTATGTACACTTAGGCCATGTTCTTTTGGGCTTAATTTGATAATACTTCAGTTCAATTCAACCAATTCCAGTTCAGTTTAATTCATCTCATTTCAGTTCAATTTAACTACTTCAATTCATTTCTATTTTAATTAATTTAGCTCACTTCAGTTTAATTTGATTAATTTCAGTTAACTTGAGCCAACTTCACCGCCATTCAATTTAGTTTAGCCTAACTGAAAAAAGGTTTAGTGTGTGTCAATCATCTTGATCTTCGGTATATTTCCCCCATCCGTGATACATGGCTATAAATCTAACATTTCGAGATCCAGTTGTTCAAATCATCTGTTTAGCTCAAATATACTCGTAATTACTTACTTGGGATGATGAAATTATGAAAATCATGTGATCAAGTTTTACTTTATCATATCATGCTTTATTTGAAAGCATAAATTGTTTAAATTGTTCGTGCAAATAGACTTTGAAGTTTGATCCATGCATGTGTAAATAGTTCCATGTAAAAATCAAATACTCCATCTGTTTCATGAAATTCATGTCATACATTATTTGGGACAAAAATTTGAAAACTAATATAATAAGGGAAGTAGGGTTATAAAGTAGATTTAGATTGGATAGAGAAACAAATAAAATTGTATTATTTAATGTATATGAGCGTATTGCAAGTGGAAGAATGAGTTCCACATGTCGACCACCACATTAAAGAAAATAGAATATATAAGATTTCCTTATATGATATAAAGGAAGTACGGACTCATGGACGTCCAAATGAGGTAAAGTGCGCAGACTTTCAGGAACGTCCAAATGAGAAAGTGACAAAGGAACTTCGTGAACGGCAGTACACCTTCGCCGACACTGAGTAACACGTTCTTCTTCTGAAAATAGCGAGAGTAGTACACAACACTATCGGAATTATTCCCAGTGAATTTAATTTTAGTTTGATTTTGCTCATTTTACATAAACAGTTTAATTCAAAGCTGAATTTCTAAAAAATACACGGCTTAGATTTGCCTAGTATAAATGACTACTAATCTAAAAAATTATATGCATATTACTCAATTTTGTTATTAGTTTATATAATATGAACAACATAAATGTTTTAAAAAGTTTTTTCTATGAACTTAATTCATCTCTTTTTATATATTAACCATTAAAACACCAAACGTTTATACCCAATACATAACTTATATTATGATAATACTATCGCTATTCTCTATCTTTATGTACTCGCCTACTAGCATGTAATTGAGTCTGATGATTAGCTTGAGTCAAAATTCAGTTTTTAGTCAACATTGATGCCTGAAATGAATGGTTTCTCACAGTATTTGAATTCGAGTCAAGTAATTAAGTACGAATCACTTTTATCGTGCCAAAACAAACATACATCTCCTATATAATAAAATTAAGAACCAAAAATAACCAATGGATTAGACTTCTCTCAGATGACCCTTCTAGACTTCTAGTTTAGCAAAAGCATGAATTACTATCTGTATGTATGACGACAGCTAGAACTAGTCTAGTAGTGCTTAAATTGTGCATTGAAAAAATGCAACATGAGTTGTATACACGATACTACTTCACCAACTCTCATAACTCAGTGACATCATTTAATGTGGGAAACACCAGTTCGTATGAAATCAATAAAAAGAGAGATTCTTATTTGTTTAAGTGAGAAATAAGACTGTTCCAAAGTTGTGCATTCCCGATTTGCCCGGAGATACGGTAGATTCATGTACGGATGTTATGCTATTTTCGCGGAAAAAATGCTCCCAACAGTCCCTTTCATTATGGTTATGACAAAGTATTGGTACATCGTGACACATAAATTACTGAGCATCCAGATTATAGGACCTTTTTGGTTAATATATTAACACCTTTTATCAATATAGTCACCCTTATTATTTATCACTGATATGATGTAAAGTGATATGGGTTACTATATCAATATAATGGTATAATTGATATAAAGGTTACTATATGTTTTTGAACAATAAATTTATTGTGCATTCTGATGCATACATTACCTTCTGTATTTTTATTATGTATACTTGCTTGTTGTAGCTTAACACATTATGTAGACTATGAAAATTATACCATTATACTATAATATAATAATCAATATACAGGTGGGTATGAATGTTTGTTTGTTTGTTTGCCCTCGTGCTTGTTTGATTTGTGTAATTAACAGTAAAAATGATTAAGATTACACTGAGAGACGATAATCAGACTTATGAGAGATGCGTTGAACTTAATAGATTTCACATAAACGTCAGTTTTAAAAGCCTACATATGTATAGCGCTCAAATTTGAACCATAATATATGAAGTACAAGTATACATTTAATTAAGTTTAGGTGTGACATAGCTAAACTAGCTTAACCACTTGCTTAAAATATTGAATATTAGTCGAACTTGCAATGGACAACTTTTCATCGACTCAATTTTAATCTCATCAATTAAGTACATAAATTCTGATATACCATAAATTGCCACGGGTCGAGACTATCAACTAAACCTATCTTAATTTGAATGTGATGGAACATCATTTTATTTTATTCTAATGAAATCCTCCCTAAAATATTGATCATTGGCCCCATTAAAAAGTTGTCCATTTTGTTTTGGAAAAATAGAATTAAATAATCCGAACTTTTGGTCTTCCGTTCAAAATAATRCCAACTCAAGTTTATCTCAGAATAATCCCTATTTGCACCCTCATCTTTCCAAAACGATCCCACTCTAAAAGTAACTTGTAATTGTAGGTTAAAAGCCTATGATTAACCTGTTTGACCTCTTAATTACTTTTGACCACCCTAAATAACCAAAATTAATCACTAATAATACCTCCACCCTCTAACACCCAACACCCTCGCAACACCCTCGCGACACCAGCACCGCCACCACCTGCAACCCAACACCACCAACAGCCACAAACTCCCACAACACCCACACTCGCACAAACTCCAACCACCGCACCTTAGCTTCTCACTCATTAACTACGACACTTATCAATCACCCATTTCAATGCCAAAAAATATAACTCGATTTTCTGCGTTATAAGTTTAGCACCATATTACATCTTCAAGATTGCAAAATCAACTCGTTTTTTACTCAACTCGCAACTCGCAATGTTCGAAAATCCCAAGTTCACTGTTTACGTTGGTAAGTCTCTCTTCTACGTCTTCCTTTTCTTTTTCATTAGTTCATCTTTTATTCATCCTTAAGCTTCTCTTTAAACCCTAGATTTTTATGCTCAAATTGGTTCTTCTATGGTTGCTTTTCTGAATTGTTGAATTTGGGCATTTTGTTTTACTTGTTTTGCTGCTTCTATGGCATTTTAATTTGCAAGTTGCAACTACTTATATATGTGATTCCGCAATCTTGAAGATGTAATATGGTGGTGTTGGCGTTGCAGGTTGTGGACTTGTGGCAGGTGGTGGAGTTGGGTTGCAGTGGAGAGAGGAGAGATAAGGTGAGGGTGGGTTTAGGGGATTTAGAGCATCTCCAACAATGAAAAAAATAAATCATTCATCCCTCTCTCTCTAACACTTTCTCACTCATCTTTTTCCATTCCAAGAAAATTTCAATCACCTTACCCACACCATTAATCTACAAAATACGAAATACAATTAATCTACAAAATATGATAGTAGCAGACACGTGGCAATGCGCCATTGGTCACATTTTGGTGAACCATTCACCCAACTCTTCTCCAAGAGAAGAGTCACATGAAAAATCACTTGGTAATTTTTTCTTTCACCTTAAAAATCATTGTTGTAACCTCATGAATTTTTATTTCTTCACTTTGATGAATTTTTTTTTCATTGTTGGAGGTGCTCTTAAGGGAGTTAAAAAAAACAAATAAAAAAGAAAATTAAAATAAAAAAGGGTTAAAAGGATTGTTTTGGAGATATGAGGGTGCAAATAGGGATTATTCTGAGATAAACTTGAGTTGGGATTATTTTGAGCGGAAGGCTGAAAGTTCGGATTATTTAATTCTATTTTTCCTTTTTTTTTTCTCACAACATATTTGTGTTTTTGATTCGCCACTGATTAATCTTTATAGAATGGACCACTATATACTACTCTATCTGTTTTTTTAGTTGTTTCCCTTTTCATTTTAGAATATTTTCAATTGGTTGTTCCAAACCAACTTTTTACCTTTTACCTATTTTATTTACTCTAATATAAATGAATTACTCCTTTTTAAAGTCAACTTTTATTATTACTTTATCCAATCTATTCACTTAAAATTACTTTTTGTCAAAAAATTTCATTCATACATTTATTCTTTTACCTAACTTACTCAATTTTTTTACCTAACTTATTCATCGATTTTATCTTCCTCYATCAACTCTTAAACACCGTGCCAAATTGAGAAACATCTAATAAAAACGGAGGGACTAATACTTTATTGCCTAGTTTAGATTTAGCACGACTTGGTAATGACCCTGTTTGAGACGACCTTCGTAGTTCTCGATTCGATTCTAACTCACACGCATTGATCGTAACCTGACCTACCCAATAATCAAATCTAATACATAAACATGTGATCTAATAATGATTTACTGTACTTTCTACATTTTAAAAAAGTGGCAACAAAATCGTGTACACAAACTCTTAYAGCACTAGTAGTAATGAGGAAATTTTCCTCTCCTCACTACTCTCTCTCCTACTTTRTCTCTCTTTCCATCCAATTTTTCCTCATCAAAAATTCTTCCTCCATAACAATGAGGAAAAAAAGTTTCCTCAATACTTTCTCTCCTACTTTTTRCTATACCCCACCATATTTACACATCATCTTTAATTTTTTCCCACTTCAATTTAAATATAAACATTTTGTAATTAACAATATTTTGTAATTAATTGATTAATTAACGTAACATAGTAATTACATAAATTAGTAAATTATTAATCGTAATTATTAATTTTATTAAAATACTTGYTTTCTGAATAATGAATTTAATTAAAAAAAATTACCACTTAATAGTTCTGGAAAATAGTAAGAATTGAGGTAGTGTACAATTTTTKTACGTTACACTAAATTAAGTTTGAATCATCGGAAATGACGTAATTATTTTCGTCACAGAATGTATGATTTTTATTAAAAACAACAATAATACAAGAAGAACAAACACCAACGTCGCATTATCGAGTTACCTTGAAATTGGAGGATTAGCTTGAACCAAAATTGGAGGAAAATAACAAGATAATTAATTTTGTGATTTTTGGAAGTGTGTAAAAATATAACAAAATGGGTGTCTATTTATAGAGGAGGAAAAAATATGACCGTTGGTGATTTTTATTTTATTTTTTTAGGCTGGAAAATGCATTTACAAGTATATAACCGTTGGGGTTATATACTAATTTCTGATTGGTCAAAAATCTGAGCTGGCCGCGTGTCAGCCAGCCATTCGCTGGCCTGACGCGCTAGCTCAGTAGCTTCATATATATTTTTTTTGCTTCCCACACAGCCAAAACGACGCGTTTTGGCTGTGTCTCAGTTGAACGACACGCCAAAACGCGTCGTTTTGGCTATGTGGGAAGCAAAAAAAATTTATTTTCGCACCCCAACTTGTGGGGCCCACGCGTTACTGTGCATACTTTTGCTTCCTCTTGCTAAGAGGAACTGATCGAGGACTCTTAAATGAGGAAGCCTTTCCTCATTGTTGTGGAGCTTGAGGATTGATAAAAAAAATTTGTTGAGGAAAAACTCCTCATTACTACTAGTGCTCTTACGTAATTTTTCTTTAGAAATAATTAGATGTGTTATAACGGAAGCGTCGAAAACAAACAAATTACATTAATAAACAAATTAGACAACACAAGGAACACACAAAGATTTAACGAGGTTCACTATCAACATGATAGCTACGTCCTCTTGGACATACGGTATGAATGTGTTTATTATGAAGATCAAGGGAATACAACTGTGAGAGACTGATAATTCTCCCAAGAACAATACTCAAAACTCTCTCTAGTGTTTTTCTTCACAAAGTGGCTTGAATAATCAAATAATAATAACTAAGAAATAACCTAGCTATCTATTTATAAAAAGTACAAAAGATATACAAAGATAGATAGGTCAAAAAAGAATGGACATGGGGTCTTCCTCACCTGCCCAGGCGCGCGAGTAGCTCCAAACCATCGGAACTCGAAATTCTTTCATACCCAACCGGGGCACAATAACACCCGATCGGGTTTGCCTCCTTCGTCAAATAACTCCGTATAAACCCAAACGACTTGATTAATACAAGTCATACCCAAATTCTCCACAAGATAAATTTTTACTATTTGATTAAGGATAATGGAGAAATAACATGCAATCCCACCCACTACAAACTACCAACGTCGAAATCAAATCAACCACTGTCACCGTTGTTATCCAACATCGACTGTGTTGTATCATATCATGTTTATTAGAACAATGCTAAATGTAGCACGACCTCAGGGTTACATATAACTATATAAGCATTTAATGTATTTCTTATTAAATAAATAATTTAGAAAAACAATACAAAATACACATTATTCTAAGTAATAAATGTTCAACTTCATGATTTATTTTCATTTTAATCGTCTTATACATAATCATAAGGGCTATGAATATCATTTTTTCTTTTCTAAACAAACTCACCATCCCCTTTGCAACTCTTGTAGCAATTTGTTCTCGTTTGCATTAGTGCAATTTAGAGTCGTGAGGATACAACAAATGTTACTTGCAATTTGCATGATATAGGAAGGCATTCTACTCCTATAATATTGGCAATCCACCTTCGTGTGACTAGAGCCATCTTTTGGGATTATTGTCCTTCAAAATCTTGCGAAAGACATTTATACGTTTATTAGTTTCGTACGTCAAAATCTTATGTGCTTTATTGCCTTATTGCCTAATTGCTCAATTGATTCATTTAATATTGTGTTAATTAAGGCCGTCATGTAGCCTATGTAGGACCAACCATAGTTGATTATTATTGTATAATGGTATGATCTCTTTATGTTACTTCCTCAGTTTCAAATTAGTTGTTGTATTTGTCTATTATATCACCAGATAATCCCCGAGTATATGCTCGATTTTAAATAAAATACAATTTTTTCTAAACTAAACTAAAATTTAATTATTTAAAAATAAGGTTTTATTTTCAACAAAAAATGTTTTTTTATAATTATATATAAATTTATAAATTTTTACTCAACACACATTTATTAATCTTCATTAAATACATTTTACATTTTTTATGCAATAATTAATAGTGCACTTGGGAGGGAATTTTGAGAGTGGAGATTACTTTAGTAAAAGTTATTAAATTATATGTGATGTATAAAGTACAACAACTAATATAAAATAGGTGAAATATTTATTTCAMTTATTAGCATATTGATTTATATACGTAACTATAAAAAAAATCAAGTGTAACAACTTATATAAACACCTAAAATAATAAGTAATAGCAAAGACCCCATGGTGATGGACCTGGTTCAATTCTTACCCCCACGTTATTGGGGTTCCCCCCTGCCCCTAATGGTCAAGACCTTGAGATATGATCTTAACTGTTTGTAATCGTATAGCTTACTGGTGATGCATGTTTGCATATTAAATTATTAATAGTATGGATTTCTGATCTATCAATCACGACTTTCAGAGGGCTATCAAAAGTGGTAGATTTCTTGGCGAATTGGAGTCATGTTCATACCTGCTAATTCGATTAATTAAGTTTAGATAAGTACTAATATGTTCAACATAATACACCCTATATTAAACGCTTTTTGGCGTGGAAGGAGAATGTTTCAATATAAACTATCCTTTTCATTCATTCGAGTAAAGTCATTGATTAATTCCTAGACTTTGTTTGATGAAATTACATTACGTTCCAAACAATGATTTTACTATTCGTTTGGTGACTAAACCACTAAACCAGACAAAACCTCGTTGCATAAAAAAATCCACATTGTACACAAAATAACATGATATGATATTTAAAAAAATAAGAGTAAAAATAAATAATCAAAAAAATGACATGATATAAGCATAAAATTTAGATAAACAAATCATGAGTTAAGTCAAATTAGAAAACAACAGTACTATAAAAAGTCAAGTATGAAATAACCCAAAATCTTATGTCTGCTTTTAAGTATGAATGTATGATACGATATGATTTTCAGTCATGKAACAAGTGGTGAACGATAGAAACCTATGAGGAAGTAGTAAGTCATAGCAGTTAAGACTATAGCACGAGTCAAAGTTGGTCAACACAACTTAAATAGTTGGATAATTTTAGGTCACGTTGAGACAATGTTTGATATATAGTTGGACAATGTTACAAACTCGCAAGACAATATTAATATATTTACAGACAATATGAGGATTGAATGATTTTTTTTTTACTGATGAACACTACTGAACAATACATGAACAGTACTAAAACATGACGAAAATGCCATGCGTTTTACTCCTACCTGCGCTAGATTTATCAGATCTCGAAACGGCGAAACCTACAGCCCCTAATGACCCAATACGTCAAACCTTGCAGAATAAACAATAAATGAACTAACAAAAGTCCAAAACAGCAATAGTTTTTTGATTGAATAATTGTTTCCTGGTTTTTTTAATTCCTCAATAAAAACAAAAACAATAAAAAATATTACCGTGTAATTCCTCCGTAAATAATAAACGTTTATAACAAAAGAATATTATTTGTGAGATATAAAATATATATATATATTTTTTGTACACATGAGCCACAAGAACGAGTAATAATATTTACAATGGGGGAGAGGGAATATGAGGATTCGAACCACTTTTATGATATTCTGTTTGTTATACGGAGTAATATCACTATTATATAAGCCAAAGGGGAGCTATGGTGTCCCCCTATGCAATGACTTAAATACCCTTTCAATAAACATTGAATTGCCTATAATGTTTTTCCTCAATCAATTATTTTTCTAATTTAAAATGTGTATAAAGAAAATAAATTTCAACTACAAACTAATATAAATAAAGTTCAAATATAAACTAACATAAATATAAGCATGCTAAAAGAAGAATAATTAAGATAAAAATTTAAATTGATACAACTATAACAATAACAATTTATAAGACAATTAAAGACTACATAAAAATAAAAAAAATAAAAATTCAGATTTGAGTGAGAAGTAACAATTTTAATTTTTTTCGTAAATTTTAAGTACGCATAGCGTGCAAAAAAAAGCTAGATTTACATAACCAAAGTATATGTATAATGTCATTAATATTTAAAATTATTTCTTATTTAAAATTATAACAATTGATATCCATGACAAATCATATTGAATGATACTCTATCTGTTCCACAAAGTTCATGCCAATTGTTTTTTTTAACCATTCACAAGTGATGAAAAGCTTGTAAATAACTATATAGGGTCTGTTTGAATCGTGTTAATGAAAGATTATTAATATTCAATTGTTACAATTTATACAAATGGATAATTAAAGATATAAACGATATAAAACATGCAATGAGAGAAGCATATGAATAGTATTTGGCAAGATTTTCATGGAATAGAAGAAGTACATCAAAGGTTGCATATAGTTATGAATAAAATTCTCGAATTGAAAACAAACACACGTAACATTATGACACTTTTTTTTAATGTACGGAGTACGTATGAAACTTTTCTATTACAAAAATATCATTATTTTTAATTGTTCCTTCAATATCATATATATAGATTCCATTTTTTTTACTTGCACGATTTCCTCTTTTAACGAAAGATCTTTTTAGCTTTTTAAATTTCTAGTACAATACATGGGTTCCCTTTTTCCTTCTCTCATCTTACTGATCTCATTAATATCGTGCCTTCTTTCTATGATGCAACTATTAATAAAACAAATGAAGTATTATTATTCCTTTTATCTACTCCGTATAACAAAAACGCCTAAAAGACCATGAAAATAATGTCACACTCGATACGAATTTGGAAGGGACCAGCAAATTTGTTATTGAAAGAATTGAAAGTGATGAATAGATCAATTGGTCGAAGCTCTGCTTTCAATTTAAGAAGATCATGAACTTAGTTGTTAGAATCGAGATCCTGCCTTGAATAAAAAAGATTGTTAGAATCGGATAGGTAAAATCGGATTGTAAAATCGTAAGATTCTACCAAATAACCAAAAAATAATAACAGTGCTAAGATATAATAAACAAGACAAACACTCACAACAAGAAAACCAACGATTACC
Organism: Bassia scoparia; assembly: GCA_008642245.1. Classification (NCBI taxonomy): domain Eukaryota; kingdom Viridiplantae; phylum Streptophyta; class Magnoliopsida; order Caryophyllales; family Amaranthaceae; genus Bassia; species Bassia scoparia. Next base: position 32,842 of record SNQN01007011.1, read on the forward strand.
GACCGTCTGAAACAAACCTAAAACGGTCGGTAAAAACGCGGAGACGGTCGGAAATAGCTTTACCGACCGTCAACGGTCGGTAACGGACGATCGGCAATAATATGGTCGGTAATACAGGGTTTACCGACCGTTAAACGGTCGGTAATTTTTTACCGACCGCAACCCACAAGGCCGAGTCAAAGTCAAATAAGGGGTTACCGACCGCTTGACGGTCGGTAAAAGCACTTATATGTGGCAGGCCACATTTTAATTAAATGGTGTGGCCTTCTTTGTTTTAACAGAGCCCAAGCCCATTTGCACGCGAGTAACAGAGCCCATTTTCTCAGAAAACGGACTCCGTTAAGCGGTTATTATGACCGTTTTGTTTTTGTTTTTCGTTTGAATTGTTGCTTGCACATTAAACATTACTTCTTCTGCAACAACTGACATTTTCGCAAGTTCTTCATTTTACTTGATCATTTTTTCTTCTTCTGCTTCATTCTTCAATTCTTCTGCTTCATTCTTCAATTCTTGTCTTGTTTTTCTTCTTCTTCTTCTTCTTCTTCTTCTTCTTCTTCTTCTTCTTCTTCTTCTTCTTCTTCTTCTTCTTCTTCTCTTCTCTTCTTCTTCTGCTTCTTCTCTTCTTCTTCTTTCTTCTTCTTCTTCTTCTTCCTTTCTTTTCGCTTCTCTTCTTCTTCTTCTTCTTCTCTTCGTTCTTCTTCTTCTTTTTCTTCTTCTTCTTCTTCTTTCTTCTTTCTTCTTCTGTCTCCTCTTTTTCTTCTTCTTCTTCTTCTTCTTCTTCTTCTTCTTCTTCTTCTTCTTCTTCTTCTTCTTTTCGAATTTGTCATCTCTTCTTTGCCATTTTCGCGTAACTGCTTGTCAGTGACAAAAAGACGAAGACAAAAAGCTCAAATAGTGTTAAAAGGTGCTGTAAAGGAACAACAAGGTTGTTAAAGCTTCTTCTCACGGTTAGTTTTGATTTTCTCTTAATATTCTTTGTTTAATTAACTTGCAATTTATGTTTTCTACTAGTTAGGTTTGATTTGATTTTGCTGGATTATTTTTCTATATGCATACATGCAGTTGTAATGATTGTTTTGTGATTTTCGAGTCTTACTTTACTTATTAATAAAATAGTCTTACTGTTTATGCTTTAGTTTTTTAGATCTGTCTTTTTGTTTGTTGTGTTAATCTTTTTTTGTGTATTTTTTAGATTGTTGTGTGGTTTATATGATTATTCTTCTTCAAAGTATTTTTAATGTCTACTTATGTAGTATACATATAGTTAAATTAGTAGTCTAATATTCATTAAAAGTAGTTCATTCAAATCATGAAATATTGTGGTTATATATGATTATTTCTTCTTCACAATGTATATATTTAATATCTACTTTATATTAGAGTTCATAAGTAAGATTAGATTCAAAATATAAATAAGTAGTTCATTCAATCATTAATAGTTCTTATTTTGTAAGATATTTAACAGAATTAATATAGTGGTTCTTATGATTTAGAAAAGTAGTTCTTGTTATTTAGAAAAGTAGTTCTTTGTGATTTTGAAAAGTAGTGGTGATATGTTGTAAAAGTAGTTCTTATATTCTATAATAGTAGTTCACATAATTCAAAAAAGTAGTTCTTATAATTCAGGAATCGTGATATTTTATTGAAGTACTCCATATATTTTGTAAGAGTAGTTAATATAATTCAATTAAGTGGTTCTTATTGTTCATAAAAGTAGTTCTTGTTTTTCAGAAAATAATTGTTCAGATGTTGTAAAAGTAGTTCTTATGTTCTATAGGCGTAGTTCACATAATTCATATAAGTAGTTCTTATTCTCCACAAGAGTAGTTTGTATATTCAGAAAACTAATATTGATATTTTATTTAAGTGGTTCATATATTTCATAAAAGTAGTTCAAACAAAAGCAGTTTGATATATTGAGGATGTGCTTTTGTATTTATAAATGCATATATGTGTTATAGTAATTGATTTAATGATGAAAAGCAGTTTCATTCTTGTGCTTTAAGTTGTTGTTTTTTTTGTTTTATAGAAGCAGCACAGAAGGATTATTCTGGTGTTGATGGTGACAAGAAAGATGATATTAGTGGTGGTGATAATGTAAATGATGCTGTAGGTGCTGATATTAGTGGTGGTAGTGATCAGAGGGTTGGTGAGCAGAATATTGGGTTGGAAGGTGGTGTTGAATTTGGTGATGAAGTAAAAGATGCTGAAGTACAGAATGATGTTAGTGAAGTTGAGGAGACTGTTCCCGTGTCTTCTTCATTTACTTATGAGGATTATGTTAAATTTACAGACAAAAAGGCTGAAAAAAAATTGTTTGATAGTTGGTATCTTCGTAAATTTGTCAAGGATGGTGAATTTGAGGCTTTAGTTGAATCTCAAGGTAGGGGTAGGGGCAGGGGTAAAAGTTTGGAGGAAGAAGAGAACATAGATATTGAATTAGATGAGCACTTTGAAAAGGTTCTTAAAATCTATTCTCAATCTCAATCACAATCTCAATCTCAATCTCAAACTCAATCTCAATCTCAATCTCAATCTTTATCAAACAAACCAGCCCCTTTGGATGTAGATGGGGCTGATTTGTGTGT